>JAHWXV010120894.1:0-30271 GCA_024586415.1 Phrixothrix hirtus
TATATATATATATATATATATATATATATATATATATATATATATATATTATAGTAACGCTCTTGCAACTATCTGCATGTTGTGGCACTATTGGAATCAATCATATGCAATCTTATCTTTTCGATGGTCATCTCAATGGGATATCTTTCACGGCTCCAGGATACTTCATTGCCGCCACTTCATAGCCGCAAACTCATGGCTGCCATCTGCTTGCCGCGTCAACTCTATGCAAACCCACTTCATTAGCAAGCTGGCTTATTGCCAGGCAATTCTTTGCCTAGCCAACTTATTCCAACTTCAAAATATTGCTTATTATTATAGGAGTATAATAAACAATCATCATTGTAAATTAACTACTCCACGAAGCATAAATTTTTACCTTAACCTTTGGCTAAGGTTCGAATTCTTATTAAGACTGAAACGCTGAAGTGAACCAAAATATTATTTCGCCAAATTGATATTCGCTGGAATTTCAAATAAAATGGTTTTTAATTGTTCAATTTTTGTATTTCTTTTTTGTACAATGCTTTAAAAAGTATTAAAAAATATACAGATAAATAAAAAATTGTGACTATAGGTATACTCCTGCTTAAAACATTCTTTTGGTCCTTTGTTAAACGATATGGTATCCAGCGACAACACATTTTTTTCACACTTAAATGTGTGCGAAGAATTATTTGAATTGCATTCATTCCAATGCCAAGGGGTGCACAAATTTAATTATAGGTCACCCGGCAATCTTCTTGAATCATCCAAGGAACAGCATCAATGTGACTTGAAGTCATTGCGGTAACCAGACGACCGTCACGATTTTTATCCTCAAGCGATGATCTCCCCCTATTAAAATCTTTATACCAATTAAACGACGGTCGTCTGATTTGAAGCTTCTGTCGGAAATGCATTTTGCAAACGAGCGAATGATTCATTATAATTTAAACCCTAGCGAAGATCATACAAGATCATGGCATGAAAATGTTCTTACGTCACTTCCATTTTAAGCTGAACTTTAACTTTTAAAAAATTCTCACAACTTACTAAAACGAGGTATTGACTTCAAATAATATGCAACTTATTCGCAAACAATTGACACATTAAACTAACTTCAAATTTGTAAATAATTATATGCAGTGTTTCCACATTCAGAAATATACAGTGCGATCCTCGTACATATTAAAAATGAATTGAATCTTTTATGTGTATTAATTTTTGAGAACCACCGATTTAAATGGAGAAGGTAGATAAAATGTAATTGTACCCAGCTGTAAGTTTAATGAAGGATAGATTAAGGAACATTTTTACATAAATATTTCTAATAAATGTTATTCACTGCATGTTTAAATATAGGGCCTTTTCACTTTTAAAACTTATCGATTCTCTATTTTGGAAATCTTGTGGTAAACGTAAAATTCTTCTATCCACATACCTGTATTATCCCAATTTTACTGCTGGAGCATTACCTATTAATAACTAAAAAGTTATGTACTCCTAGTAGTATTTCGATTTAATTTTTTATTACCTTACCTGCAATTAGTTGTTCATAATACAAGTCCCTACCTCTTTGAACTTTTCTAAGCGCGTCACTAAATTGGCATATTTCAAGTTGACTTTTCAGCATATGATTTATTGCCTCTGAATGATTATTAGCCCTATCGTCATTATTTATCACCAAATTGTTTACATTCCACATTGCAATTGGAAAATACGGCCCCTGTCTGGCATTTTCTTGCTGATTCGGGTGTCCTACATAATTGTCTTTGAACCAATTTAACAATTGACGCAAATTTTGGTGTAAAAAATTATCTAACTCAATTATCACAACTTTGGTACTAGCGATTGGCACAAATATTACAGCTATAACCATTTTTGCATGTTGTGCGAATTCTGCATCGTTATTGTATATTCTCAATAAATCTAATTGAAACAGATGTAGTTTCATATTTTTTACAATATGAAAAAAACATCCTTTTATTTCAACATTATTAAAATTCTGTTGCATGGCCGTAAAAGCAACAAATTCAAAGTAGTAATGTATTCAATGTGGATTTACATTAGGTGCAATTTTTTTCAATGTTTAAAAGAACAAGTTGTAAGTAACCCTTGGCTTATTGGAAAGAAGAGTGTACACTATAGGTAGTACTCCATCATGTTTTTAACCGAAATTACATATAATTGATTAAAAAATTATGTTGAAATAGAAAAAGTTCCATCAGCGTTTTATACGTCCGAATTTAAAAAGGGTGGTATTGATACTTTGATATCTTTGATATTCTTGTTGGCCGTTAATTTGATAAATTCTATAATTTGATGGAATTATAAGTTCCCTTAGATTAATCGGCAGTGGCGGTGGTGCAACAATTTGTCTTCTTTTCCTCCTAATACATTTTTGCAGCGCAGCTGTACTAGGAAGAACTCCATGTACGCCCCCTTAAATGTTTTCAGAAGTGGCATTTATCATTTGTACAGGAGCTATGATAAAATATATAAAAAATAGATATAATAACTGGGAACTTATAACTTACTTTTTGGTACTGCTTCTGCGCGTCTTTTTAAATTAGTTACAAACTGCTGAAGGTATACATTTGCTGCACTTAGATTATGTGTATGTTTATTTGTTTCCTTAAAAAGAATTTCATTTCGTTCATGGATTCTAGCTCGACATCTTCCAATTTGTTCACAAATCCAAAACATAACTGATTCGCCACGTTTACTACCTTTTCATAAACATATTAGTAGTTTCCATAATTAAATTTCTTTCGGCCTTTCGACTTAAGATAGTATCATTATTCATTTTCAAATTTTAAATCAGCACCTATTATAATATAATTCTTTAGCTTATCTGTTCAACTTGCTTACGCACACTAACCAGAAAAACAAGAAAAACAAGAAAAAACAACAAACAAGAACGCAAATGCGTACCTATTGGAAAAGTTAGGATTTTAAATAACCTTATATAATGAATAAGCAAGTAGAACGGTTTATTTAATCTTAAAGCGCGTTCTTTAGATACTTATATTTAGAATTTGAAAACGACGAAAATGTTTGTTATAATACCCATCATTCCTGGTTTACATAAATGACTTTATTTCATGAAATACATTTGTTAAACCACGGCCATTTCAATTAATTTTTATTATCAGATATTTTATCTGCAAAGCAGATAATGAATTAAAAAATATGTAATACATAATTTATGAAATTTCAAACTGCATATAGTTATTAATTTATAACGACCATTCATTATATTACTATAATAACAAACAATAATTTGAAGCCGGTAATAAGTTGGGTTGATAAACAGATGACTGTAAATGTGTTGGCTTGGTAATGAGATGGGTTAGCATAGAGTTGGCGCAGCAAAGAGGCAGGGGTAGTGAGTTATCGGCTATAAGGTGGTGGCAATCAAGCGCCCCATTCCCATTTTTCTCAGAATTTTGGAAAACCGCTACTTTTATCTTTAAGAAGGCATTCTACTTTTCACTTGAGTAAAAGTGTTCTTTCTATAATTTTCACAGTTATCCTGATTGTTTTATTGGCCGCAGAGTTCTACACGCATATGAGTACGTATAGCGATTTTTCAATATTCATTCACTAAAATAATTCTTTAGAAATATATGACGCAGCTGATCTACGGGTAAAGACGTAGTGATTGAAATCTTCAAGGGATTTTTAGTGTTGCCGCTAAAATTATGGTTCATATCGCACCTATGCCTGTATAACTTCATTTGATTAAAAATGTCTAACAAATACGCCCTACAAATTATGAAAATTCCACCTGAATCACCCTCTATATATTTGAGCAAGCTTATGCAAGGTTATACCTGCCAAATTAAAGAAGTAGGCTACTGTCTAGGCTCAACTTAAGTACATGGTGCGTGTTTATTTGTTCTTTATTAAAAAATTGACCCTTTGTTGATAATTATACAAGTAAAACAATTATCTATATTTTCGACTTTAGTTTTCATAACTTTGGGTACTTTATAATTAGAGATATCGTTTACTGGTAACAACCTTTGTTAATTCAGCCGTTTCTCCTTGGTGTCTGATTATCTGGCTTTTCGTCTCTTTTCCCTTACAATGAGATTCTAAGGTTCAATTTTGTTGTCATGACAGTTAATACGGCTCTACGGTATTTTTGTAATCCAGAACGTAATGCTATTTTATCAATGTGTAGGCAGTTCAAAACCTCACCAAATCTTATGGTTAACTTTAAAAGTTAAATTACTAATGCAGTTGCTACCCTTTCAAAATCGTTATCAATAGGTTGTCTATCAATAGCAATGCTAATAAGCATCTTAGCAGAAAAATCTCTGAAATGTATAGAAAATAACTGTATATATTCCTCTAGTATTGACAGTGTTTGTTTTAAGACATTTCGTTTAACTCGACAATTCTTTCTATCCTTGGTAAGTAGACGTGCTATATATGTTAGCAGGGACACCAATTAAATACACTACCAAATAATATTCAAAATACGGTTAATGAAATATTAAAATGTTACTTAATGGTACAAAGCCAGCACAACAGCTAAATTAAAAACATTAAGGTAAAAGTGACGAAAACTGAAATTTCGTTGTTTTAAATATGCTACACGAAAACGCTGAAGTTCTATGAATCTACCATAAGACATTTTACTTCCATTAGCTATAGTGTTGGCAACGTAGCTGCAAAATAGAGGCAAGGTATTCGACATAGCGTGTAAATAATTAAACATTCATCTATACAATTACGTTAATAATATGAAATATAGAAAATTTAGAACTTGAATGAATTGAATGCATCTGAAAAATGCTGTACCTCATAAAAGATTTCGTTTCTTAGAATCCCTAATGTGTAGTATATTTTATTACCGGCGTAGCAATCAACATTGTCTTATTACAATGGAGTAGTTTGTACAAAGTAATTTATTGTTACCGTGATTAAAAGTCTGTATTTATTACTTTGTTCTCGTAAACTTGCACGGATAATTTGACTGTTGTCGTTTGAAAATAACTAGTGATAATAAAACGAATACAGTTTTCCTGATAGAAAATCCAGTTCATTTTTATTTATAAAATAATAATCTACTGTAAAATCCTTTAGTCGGCTGAGCTAAAGCCATTTCAAAAGATTTTCTACTAAATAAAGTATAAACAGGATTTTCTCATATTTTAAAGACGTCTACGACTATTTAAGAAAGGGGCAAATTTTAATGATGAACTGAAAAATCGATGAATAATATTTATTATAACGAAACGATAATACTAATTATAAAAAATATGAAATGCCTTTTTAATTCCTACTCGTTTTATTATAATTACCAAAATATATTTCTACACAGCGGAAGCTTTTGTTTGTATAATGTTGAACTTAGAATAATACTATTGCTCATTTTGCAATTTTTTATTATGAAAATATCTAAAACTAGTAAACCATTGGAGAAGACTTATTTCTTATTATAAATATTATAAATTATCTCTCCAAATAGATGGTTGCATTTGCAGAAAGAATTTATAGTATATAAATCAAAACTATAAAATAGGCAATTGGTTACGATCACGGTAAATTGTATACATCCGCAAATCCGTAATTACGCAACACCAGGTGAAATGAAGACCAGTAATTTCACGCATCTGCAATATTTCAGTCAAAAGTTGTGTCTTCGAGAGTGGCTACTTTATATAATAATTCTGCACTTAAAACAAATTTCAGTTTTATGCACGTGTATTCAAGCATCAATTTTGTAATCCGATTATGTCGTTTTAGGTTGTAAATACGTACAAATCCTTAGCTGTAAAAACCAAAACTCTTAAGATTTTCAATTTTAAATGTTCCAGCATGTTAAACATTGTATTTAGTATTTCATGAATTGTTTTAGATAATATAATTTGAAATATTTAAAATCGCAAAAATAATGTAATTTTACTACGCAAAAGGAGTTCATAGAAAAAGTTGAGAAGTGTTAAATAAAAATATGGTAATTCTCTAATTATAAATAAATTCTTTGTGTTTAAAATGATTTTGTGAAGTAGTGTTTTATAGTAAGTAGTTTTATTTAGTAGTACGCGAAGTTTGTATCAAAAATTTTATAAATATGGTGTATATATACATTTAAAATAGGTGGACTTCTATTCACTTTCAGCATTATTTAACCTTTAATCGATAAGTAAGATTGTACAAAGCCCATAAATCGAAATAAACCAAAACCTGTAATAAAAGGAGAAAAAAAATTCTTTTCACGCGTTATAAATTGTAATCAATTGATAATGAGTTTAAACTGATTACGTAGACAACGTTTCATTTCGAATTGTATCATATTGCGTGCATACACCATTTGCGCAATCTTCGGTGTGTCATGCTCATTGTAATATAAAATGTAGAATATGCTATTGATGTAAGATTGAGCTATGAAAAATATATACATACATTATAACCTCCCATGCCAAATAAAGTACACTTAGTGTTTTGATTCTAACTATAAGAATAAAAATGAAGAGGTTTATTAACACCGAACATAATTAAAAAGGTCTTTTCAGCTGACTTTCGAACTTGAACTGTTGCTAGGGTACTTGAAGAGCAACCTCAATTGGTGGTGCCATTTCTGGAACATCCCTATAGTCTGGAACGTCGACAATACCCTCATATCTGAAGAACATTTCTTCTTGTTTTATTTTAGTATTATCCTGAAATCAGTCTTACCCTAGATTCCATAAGTTCGCTTATACATTGCTTCAAAACTTGAACATTGTCTGATCCAATTTGGTAATACATATTTCCGTATTTTCTTACAATCGTTCTAAATTCCCACGTTGGATTTTGTCAGCATGCCAGCGCATTCGGATCCCCCCTCCCTCATTGAATTTTCAAAGTTTCGGTAGGTTAACCGACATCTTAACAGGTTATGTTATGCTGTATCCGAGTAATATTTCTCCTAATTTTTTGTTCATTGAGAGTTTTTCGTCTGTTATAGCAATAATTTAATATTTTAGGATTTGAATGCACCACTAGGCAAGGCCATTTGCAACAGGACGACTTGGTGCAATTAACTTTTGGATAATTCCATACATCGTCAACAGTTTTGATATATATTGTAAACAATTGTAACACTGTCTGATACGAAAACTCGGGAAAGTCTATGGACACAGAAAATGTCTTGTAAGAGATGTACTATAGATTTTCATATAAGCGCATCTTTCAGCCTATTTAGACTTGAAGGTAACCAATATTAGGGAACAGTAACCATCAAAAGGTCCTGCAAAGGTAGAGTGTTTTAGACAGTTCAGGGACCTCCTCTCCTCTTCCGTAGCCGTGATCTAACCTAACCCGCATGGGTGTTGCCTAACCTGACCTAACCCAAGTGAGCGTAGCCTAACCTATTCTCCTCTCAGGCGCGGTCACACCTAACCCTGCCAACTTATCCGCCATTGTGTTTCCGTTATTTTATGGACGTGTCCTCGCCTCGCAAGTGGAAGGGATTTATCCGCCATTTTTTCTTCCGCCATTTTATGGGCATGGCCTCACCTCGCAGCCATCTCGGTTGAATTATCCTATTTATTCCACCCCGAAGGGGTTATTTTGATAATCATATTTTTACGCGGAGATTAATTATCTTTAATCAAATATATTCTATGTTAATTTATTTCCTCGTTATCTATCATTTATTTAATGACAAATATTTAATTTCGCATAACATATTTTATAAATAAATAAACTAAGATGCAATAAAATATATCTTATATTAATTTAATTCCTATAGTAACTGTAATGTGTATTAAATTTTATTTATCTCAATTTAAATTGATTCTAAACAAAACGCACTTTAGAAGTGAGCAATTCCCACAAGTTTTATATTGTAAACATACAGAATTACAGGGCATAAATAACCTTTAAATAAAGATGAGACTCTACAAAAGGATTATTTTTGAAAAGCCTCGTAAAACCAATATTAATGGATTTCTTTGTATATATTTTACGTGCCTATTCATGGACGAGTTAAGATCATTTAAAGTTGAAAATAGGTGGCATGGTATGAACATAATTTTTGCTATTAGTATTTACAGTCGAAAATTCTTTTTTGTGTAATAATTCACCTTAAAAGTTATTTTTACAATTATTTTCTATTTTATATTCTATAAATTTTATGAAAATTAGCTGCAATTAATTCATTATATGATTAACAACTTGTTTACTTTACAAATTTCGTCATTCTAGAGTAAGATAAATAAAGCATTCAAGTTTTAAAACCAATATTAATGGATTTCTTTGTGTACATCTTAAGTGTTTATTCACGCATGAATTATGTTAGAAAAGACAAGGATCTAAGCGATATTTTTGTTACAATTTTGAGATGAATTTGTATTCAAATGAATGGTGTTTTCCTAAAAGTTTTCAAATATAATTTAATATATATATATATATATATATATATTACGGGGTTTTAACCAAGTTGCCCATTTGATAAGAAAGTATAGCTATCATTCAATTCCTAAAAATTTTAACTAAACAATTCAAAATATAGAGGAACCATTTTAATGTTTACCCTTATACATTATATGATAGTTAATAGCTTTTCGTACTCGGTATATAAACATGTCTATATTTTTCCATTTTGAATGGGATCTAACTTGTCTAAACTAATAACATCATATCTCTGCAAATATAAAGTCGGAGCGCTGCGAGATCTGCTTTCAGCTGTTCGTGCTTTCCTCAGAGTAACCTTATCTTTCTATTTATTTCGATATTTCAAAGTGCTGAAATTTGCATACAATTATATCAAGTAAATATGTTTTTTTAAATCCCGCTTGTAATTTTTCATAAACATTATATGAATTTCAATGCATCTTTAAATATACTTTATTTCTTAAATATATTTTTGTTACAGCTGCGCTTTCCTCAGAGAAGCTAATCTTTCTGGTTATTGCGATTTTTCAAAATGCTGAGTCTTTGTATATGATTAAATCATGTAAATATATTTTTTTAATTCCCTCTTATAATTTTTCATAAACATTATGTGAATTTCGATGCATTTTAAACATACTTTATTTCTTAAAGTATATTTTTGTTACAGCTGCAGCAGCAATGTTCGCGTGTACTAAGTGTGCTAAATCATTTAACGGGAAATGATAATTTAAAGCGCCATTTAAAAACATGCATTAGTGGCGAAACCATGTCTTGTGTTATTTGCAATTTAAAATTCACGCGTGTGAATAATTCAAAAATACATATCGTAAGTCAATATGGATCATCGCAAGTGTGTAAAGTGTATGATGAAAGTTAGGCTAATGTAATGAAATTGGCTACTCATCTACGCAATAACCGCTGAAGTAAGGGTCAGGTACAACCACCGGCAAAGAAGGTGAAATAATTAACAACCACTTAAACTTCCGGACAAACGAAATCTAAGATATCGGAATGGAAAACTTGCGGTGAGCCATTCACATCCCAATTAAAATATTCGGGTCACTTAAGATCACAAAAACATTTAACGACAATCGCTAAACCTTATAACCATAATTGATATAATAGATACAATGCATCAAAATGCTATTAAGTTTAATGTGGAACGATTTGGTTATAGTTTCAGAATCTTCTCGGTGATTTAAAATCATTCAATACCAAATATGTCGTGGTAAAGCGTAGTTTGAATGATATATGATACATATATGAGTTATGCTCCACGATTAAAACAAATAGCGACAAATTTCAACTCAAATATAGTGGGCAGATATTAAAAGGTATCTCTCACATCGAGATAAATGTTAATAAGTATACATCTTTTAGAGGTGTCAATTAAATCGGGCATGCATAAATATGAGAAATTCAGATAATGCGTGTTTCGCCTGAGCTATAACATCTGCATTACATCCCGTCGACCACGGTCATCATCCAGAGAGAACCTCTTTTTATCCCCATTACTCGGAAGGAATCAATATAATAGGATTGTAATTTCCAATGAAGATCAAGGACATTGGTAAATTTGAAAATAGGAATATTATAAGTATAAATGTATATGGTATCGAATTTAATGGGAAAACTAAAAACTCTGATATCTATGGACAATTATATTATACAAAATGTGTACAACAAATGCATAAATCTTTTATATATTGAGGATAGAACCAAGGGGCACTATGTCTGGATTAAGAGCATTTCAAGATTTATCAGCCAACATGACGATCATTTAAGAATAGTACAACCAATGCAACAACCAGACACGCAGGAACAACATATGTTTGACACAGCTAAAATTTGTCATATTTGCGATAAGAAGCTGAATTCCGGGAATAAAATAGCAGACCATGACCACTTCGTATCGAAATTTGTTGGCACTGTGCATTCTAAATGTAATTTAAAGTATAACATGTCGAAAATGGTTCCCAATATGTCAAACTATGATTCCCACCTATTTATAAAGGAATTAAGATGCGATAACGAGCAAATAGATATTATCCCTGAAAATAAGCAAAAATATATCTCATTTACAAAGTCGTTAGCGATTTACAAATATACAGATAAAAAGAATAAGATCCTTAGCTTTCATCAAACTACGATATTTAGATTAATTTAGATTTATAAGCACTTCCTCAGATAAACTCCCTAGAAACTTGAACGACGAGCTATTATGTGAAATCCAAAAGTTCTACCCTAGAAGCGGAGAGTTTAGTTTAACAAAAAGGAAGGGTATATTCCTATATCAATACAAAAATTCTATAATTCTCTAAATAATGAGGACAGCACCTATAGGGAATATGGGCATGCACTAAATGTGTGGAATATGTTTAAGTGTGAAAATTTAGGTGTTTATTTTAATTTATATTTTAAAATCTATGTTTAGCTACTATGCGATAAATTCGAACACATACAAGTTCAGTCTACCCTGATATTTTACGATATCGGGGCTTAGTTGGGAAGCTATGCTGAAACATACACAAGTAGAGCTGGAATTATTCACTGATATGTACCATTTTGAACATAAAAGTATTAGAGGTGACATGTCAGGCATCACTTCGTTATGTCCAAGCCAACCATAAATTATGAAGACGTTTAATCAGAATCATTCAACATATTTAGCGTACTGGGATGTGAATAATTTATATGGGTGGGCAATGTCATAGCCATTACCATGTCGCGCATTTTCGTGGCTGAGTGAAAACGAAGTCTCAAATTTCAACGCTTTTCATATTGACGATAATTCGCCTGAGGTATTTTTTGGAAGTAAACGTTAAATAACCTATTCATCTCCATTACGATCATAACGATTTGCCATTCCTCTCGGAAAATAAAACGCCACCTAAATCTTTAAAATAAGAGACTCGTTCCAAATCTGTATAATAAGGAGAAATATATTATTCATTATACGAACCTTAAACAAACGCTAAAACACAGACTAAAAATCATAAAAGTTCATCGCATATTGAAATTTAATCAATCCTTATGGTTAAAACAATACATTGATTTCAATGCAAATTTACGGCAGTGTGCTAAGAATGAATTTGAAAAAGGCCTTTTCAAATTAACGAATAATTATATCTATGGTAAGACGATGGGAACATTGACAAACGTATTGACGTCAAACTGCTAAATCACTGGTAGTGTATTGGTAAAGGAGGCGGTGCCGAAAATCTTATAATAAAAGCTAATATTCACCAAAAATTTTGCTTCTATTCAATTGGAAAGGTTGAGGATAACATATAATAAACCAATTTCCGCCGGTTTCGCAATTTTGAAATGATCAAAGTTCCTGATGTACGACTTTTATTACTATTACATTAAACCAACTTATAAAGAGCATGCGAATCTTTCCTATACCGACACTTAGAGTTTGATTTTACTTATAGAAACGTATAATTTGTATATGGACATGAATGCCAATATTGATTGATTTGATACGAGTAATTTTAAGCCCGATAATGAATACAATATCCCTTTTCTAAATAAAGCCGTAGTAGGATTAATGAAGCATGAAGCCGCTGGGTAAATTCTTCATGAAATCTTTGCACTTGACCCTAAATTATACGTATACTCTACCTGCAATGATTGCATCGAATAGGACGAAGAAAGCTAAGGGTGTGAAAGAGTGTGTGGTTAAATAATATATAAGTGGTAGTGACTATAAATCACGTTTAGGTGCTAATGAAACTTTATCTATACGGCAAAACCTTTTCAGAATATATAAACATCAAATTTATACGATTAATCAGTGTAAAAGTGCATTAAGTGTAAATAATGGTCAACGGTTTATATGTTCTGATGGGTGTAGCACGTTAGGTTGGGGAATCAGTTAATTGATGATTAAAGAGATTACTTCGTAATTTAGTTAGTATATAAATAGTAATTTTCTAAATTCCTTTTGTATTTGTAAATATTATATAATGTAACCATTTTCGGAATAGTTTAGATTATATTTTAAATTTAACATCGGTATTCAATAATTTTTAATTCAACTCAAAGATGCTAATTTAAGAGATTTTTAAAATTTATTATAGTAATACTTTTGACTTTATAATTTTTGTAAATATTATATAATTTTACCTTTTTCGAAATGGTTTATATTATATTGTAAATTTAACAGCGATTTCCAATAATTTTTAATTCCACTCAAAGCGCTGATTAAGTAATATTTATTGTTTATTATAATAATACTTTTCACTTTATAATTGTATATCCACTACACATTAATGAAACATGTGAATGTTGAAATAAAACAATTATTTCTCCTCAACCTTTCTCTTATTTATTTAGAAAATAGTTGATACAGTGTTATAAATATATGAAAAATACAAAACTAGTTTAAAAATATACAAATATGGTAGAAGTGTATATGTAACAGTTGTTCCAGTAATGTGTGATATAGTGTATTATGCAGCAAATAGCAAATATACAATAGTAAGTACTTTCTTCTCGTTACCATGTCGGATTTTTGAAGCCAGCTACTTCACTAAAACCGTATTGTCTTGAGTGCGACGTCATAAAATCTTTTTCACCAAGTAAGTATCGGGATACTTGGCCTTTTGTAGCTCAAATTCGTAATTACCGGCAAGAATCGATTCATTCTGTATATCCTCAACCATGTATGTAACGGGTTCTGTGTCCTGAACTTTGGATATCCGAAAAAGTTCCTCTGACGAGTTCGGTGTAAATGCCTCCTCAAAAACACCCTATATTTACTTATTTGAACTACAACTTTTAAATCGATTGTAACATTGAATGCTAATTGCAAAACAAAGTTAAATGGGCGAGTCTATTACTGCACAAAAGTTAATTTAATTTGTGCCCAAAGCTTATCTACAATCGTAGAACTAATGCTATGTATCTTATCTCGTATAGGCCTGAGAGTAATGGAATTAAGTTCGGGGAGCAGATGTTAAAGGAATAAATAAGTAAATGTTAACGTTATAACGATTAAATATAACATTTAAATAAACTAATCAAAAAGTTACATCAAAAACAAATTACTAGAGGCAATACAGTCTTATTTGGAAATTCTAATCTATAATAATTATATTCTAGTAATAAATGGCATAACAAGAAAATTCAAATCTTAGAAACTTATCCTGCTTTTATAATAAATTTACTTAGTCTTTTACACCTTCAAAGTACAAATAAAAAATTGTACTTGTATCTGACTGCCAAATAACTTTAGATCTGAAGAGCCCCATATGGTCAAATCTCGCTTTAAAATATCGGTAAACTGAACTTTGACGGTTAACGCGAACATCGGCCTTGCGGCAAGACAAAACTTAATCCGACCGCCAAATACTATTACAGAACAATGAAATGTCACTTCTCTTTTTGAAAGAAGAGGATACAAGATCCACTTCAAAAGACTTTTCTTAAGTTAAGACAGCTCCTCAAACAGCGTCAGATTCCCAGTCTGGTTCAATTGAAGACAGATTTCTTCGAGAACATTTATTTCGTTTTCTATGTAAAAATAGAAGCCATCTTCAAAAGTTACAGACAAAATTACTATCAAAAATTCCTCCAAAAAAGTTATCAAAGAAACATTCCTGGGAGATTCCTTCAAGTATTGGTTCTATAAAAAAAATCACCAATGACTCTGTGTTGTTATATTTGAATTACTCCAAGTCAAATACCAATTTTAATTATATGTAAATATGAATTAATAATTCATGTAAGAAACCTCACGTCCATAATGGTACACGCTTTCTCGTAATACCAATGCGGCTACGTGTCTCAAATTGAACTTGCAAAAGCAAATAAGGAATAAGCTTAAACTTCTCTTATGTTTCTCAAAAAAAAAATTCTTCAAAAGAAAATTAAAGCGGGTAGTGTTAATATGAAGAATTAATTAAAGAAAACATATGTGGGACAAAATAGTCATATGCTTACGGAATAAATTTGATAACCAAAAATAAAATAGAACATTACTTCAGGTTAAAATTAATAGCCCTATAACACTTGAAAATGTATAAACCAGACAGGGGCGGGCGGATACAATTTTAACAACTAAAAATATATTACAATTACTTAAACACTTCAGTGTCAAACAAAAAGGGAGGCCAAATTTTACTGATAAACACTAAATTAAGTTTAAATGTAATCAAAAGAAAGAAATAAGCGATATCACTTTTCAAACCGTAACACGATGACTCTTCTTAAATACTCCAATTTAAGTAGCATAGTTGTGATCTAAGTTAATGTTAGGTGTTATACTTGCAAGTTCGCGACGTATCGTCCTATGCTTTCGATTATTATATGCATGGGTTATCTCCGGTATATCTATCCATTTAAAATTATCGTTTAAATGAAATTTCATATATATATCTCACTCTATTGTTCAAATAACTCGTTCTACGATGGCAGCTTTAACCGTGCTGTACGTTGAATAATGATGAATTCCGAATGATTTCATAAGTGTTTGAAATTTTTGATTGTAAAACTTTTTACCATTATCGATTTGTAAGTTTGTAGGTTTTCTTGGACTCGCTACAAGTAATGATTTCATAGCTTCAGCCAGTTCACCAACACTTTAGAATTCAAAGGTCGGGTCCACGGAAATTAGGAAAATGCACCTATCACCAACAAAATGTACATAAAACCATTATCTTCTTGGAATAAGCTAGGAACTCGGCCAGGCCAGACTGCCAAAGATCATCAAACCCCTTTACGACGATGCACCTCCTAGGGAAATTTCTTCCAACTGATTTATGCAACTCTTTGACAATAAGCTGCTTATACATGGCTAATCGCGAATTGTACCGTCTTGCTTGTTGTGTTTCGATGCAGCTACCGATACGACTGTTAACTTGTTTAACTGTAGGGATATAGGATAGAGAATGAAGTTTTTTAATATGCTGCTGACTTTCATCATGGGCTTCTTGTGATTTCAAACCGATATGTATTTGCATTTCACTAAATTCGTTAAAGTAAGTCTTTACTTTTGCTATTAATTCATCTATATAGATGAATGAATAAATGAATGAATGAATGAATTAATTAATTAATTAGTACGCAATATATATTGAGTATTAGCTGTGCGGCAAGATTCAATACCACTTGAAGCTTTATCTTTTAAATCGTTAAGTTTAGATAAAAAAACAGACGTGACACGATTTTCTATCCCTCTAAAAAATTTTTCGGCTGACACTCTAAAATTAAGTATTTCATTTTGTAGCGTTTCCGTCAGATGAATGTTCGTAGCAACATCCATTTCATTGGCAAGTTTAGCAACATTAGTTAAAGTTTTGTTTTGAAAATCAAAATTCCCACCATCAGGCCCACCCTTTATTTCGATACCTGAAAGCTCTCCTTCACTATACTCATAACCACCGAACTTGTCGATATTCATGGTGAAAATAACCATTTTTTCAAAATTAATCAATTTATATGTTTTTTAAAAAGTGTCACTTTCAGACAACTGCGTATATCCTACTTAGACTAGTTCTTCGACAATTGCGATAATTTGATTATCGAGTCCTGTGTATCTAGTTTTCGTGTGATCCCTCTATTAATTCATGAACGTTGTCCAAGCGTTTATATTCAATGTTTCGATTGTTAACCTGTTTGAAAAGCATATCGCTGCCCTTTTCCATACCTTTCTTCATAGTTCTTGGTTTCGTAGATATGCGCTTGCCATATGTTCCACGTCTTATTTGCAAAACATCCGAGATATTATCGCTATCGCTATCATCTCCGATTATTGGTGCGATTTGTAACAGCTGTGGTGGTAGATCTAAGTAACTTATAATTTTGGAAATAGACTCCATAGCCCGAGAAAGTGCTTGTTTAGAACCGGAATTATACCTTTTCGCATTTCGTATTGCAAATTCTGCATCTTGTACAGCGTTAGCAGTGCGATCATATGATGTATTCAAAGTAGATGGTGTTGGAGGAATATAATGCGAAGTAGACGGAGTTGGAGGAGCGGAATGCAGAAATAATGTTGTAAGAGTTGAATGATATCTTGCAGGAGATAGAAAGAGGTGTAGTGGTTGCTCTTGATATTCAGCAACAAAACATAATATCATTTTCATTTATTTTTTGATTACTTTCACCGGCCAATTTGAATGATATGTTTGTTAAAGGTTTAGTTATTGGTTTATATGCTTCTTGAATCATACTTTTAGCAACCATTTTGTGTTGTAGTAAGTTCTTGTATTTGCGTTTGACAGCAGCTTGTTCTAGAATTTACAGGTGTTTTACGCATGTTTCATCATCGGTCGTAAATTGCAAAAATTTTTCCAGGATATCTTTTCTATTTTAACGTTCAGATCGTAATTAACTAACTATTTTTAGTTTACACATACACATTGTTCAAAACATTTCTATATCGACCATCATTCAAGACGAAATCTTTTTGAATCGAAATTTAGCCATATTTATCCTTCCAGCAATTTGAGTATATTTCGCTGAATGTTTGGAATGGCATATCAGTACCCACTTGGTCTTCATATACATGTTTCAAATTTAATTCATCCTGCTTAAACAAAGCTAATAAATTACTATTTTCTTTCAGAAAATACTTTGAAGCAGCGGCATATGTTTGTTACATAAAAGCAAACGATATGTTTATCTCGTCCCTTAATGAAGTATTCTTTAATGTTATTCTGCTTATCGCATCGGACGTCATCAAACATTAAAATAGAGTTTTGTTTCGTTTTCACTGAAAGGAAAATATCCCATTCCTTTGGTTGGTTTCAATACTTCCTCCAGAAACTTATATTTTTGCTGATATAAGGATTTCCAAAAGACAAACGTTTTCAAACTTCAAACCATTTTCATTAATCAGCAAAGTAATTCCTACATCCTATTTGCCCGAGGGACTTAAAATGAGTGCACGAATTGTATCACCTAGTTACCATAATTCCTCACTCTTCTCTTATGAGTATCCGTGTCGAAATTTATAATTGGTAAAGTATGATTTTGTTCAATAATTTTCATATTAATTTATTATTTTAGAGACTTATCAATTTCCGCATCGGATAAGAGAAATAGTAAATGAGCGCATAACTTTATTGCATTCGCTAAAGTAGTTTTAATATTAATGTCATGTTATAATCATATATGAAATTAATGATATTATTACAAATAAGTCTTAAATGTAATAGAATTATAATTAACCAAAAGTATATAAAGTACATATCATTCTACTATTAACACTATCTACTATATTGCTTTAACGCCATTAATTATCGGACTGTATTGAACAATACTATCATAACATTCATTTCCAACTTGACATCTATTGGTGAATCTTTCAATTCGAAAATTGGATAATACTTGAACTGTTGGTAGCTGAGACCCGGTTCGATTACATTTCGATCATAATAATTTTGTTTAGGTAATTGTTATACGCTTGTGAGTAGCCGCTTTTAGTAAAAGTGTAGTCGCATATTCTCATATGGATACTTTCAGAATTTAAACGGATAGCAAAATTGGAGACATTAAGATTTCTAACTGTAAAATCAGATGATTTTTCTGGAATACAATCAAGAGCCGGCTCGGTTTTTGTAATCCAATTATAGGTCAAATATCGGATATAGTCTAATTCAATGCTAGTAATTCGTATAATTCCCATTGTTGGAATGCCATGGTAATGACGGAATTTGTATCCAACGTCTTGTACAAATTAAATTTAGCTAGATCGCTCAATGTTATATGAGATATGTTTCAGTATACGTTTGTTAAAGTAATTATGCAATTCTTCTACTCTTGTAGCAATAATGATGTCTTTAGAATCTGACTAAAACTAGTTCTTGACGTATTTTGATGAATGGTTTTTTATAAATCCTTGCAAACACGAAAATGGTATCCATGCGATGAATTTTTTTTCCAAGCTGTTTACAATACCATGTGTTTGAATAATTTGTGCATTATTATCGTCTCCATTTTTAATCATCCAAGCGGCTAGCGCTGAATTATCATTTTCCCGATTTAAATGAGATGCATATCCGTTTATCGCTGATGTTATGCCTGGTGATCTACACATGTCAACTTTTTATCCAGCAACCTCATAACGAATTTCTTCAAACAGCAGGCATGGAAAACTGTTTGTTAAGTTGAGTCCAGGGGCAGCTTGACTGGCCCCAGTAGCAGATGCATCACATCGAATAGATCCCTATATATAAATGTAACTATTACACGTATCAGTTATTGGACCTTCACTGTGAATTTGATTTCGTACTTTATTAGATAGTCAAATTGTTCTAGATCCATACGGTAAATATGTATTTGCTTCATATTTTGTGATAGATTCGTCGAAAATGACATCATTGAAAATATTAAGTTACGTAGTCACACCGTCGTGTCGCTATCACTATATGGCAGGTTAAGTTTTTTAATTTTTATATCGGGATATTGTAAAAAGCTTAATTCGGGCAAGTTAATTTTTCTTCTGCTGATTTCTTTTTAGATTATGCATCGGTCGATGATAAATGAGATAATGCAGTCGTGGATAATGCAGCAGTAGATGGTGTTGTTGTTTCTTCTAAGAGTAGAAAGCAATTGAGCAAATTACTACCTTCCCTCTTCAATTCCAATCGAACATAAAATCTTTCGTTGCCGAAATCTATATGTTCGTCACACTGATCTACTAGATTTATTGTGATGTTACTTATAATGTTGGTGTTTACTTCTAAAAATCTAGGATTTGTGGGAACTTTATTCAATTAAAACCCAAATTCTACTGATATGTCGATCTCCCTAAGTGTCTTCACTGCTTCGCCGTTTCTATATGATCCCGTAATTATATTGCCAGCCAGGTGAATATTTGTATGTTGTATAATTTTTAGGTCCAATTTAGAACAATTTTCTAGATTTGGTTCTAGCACTTTAGAACCTAACCCCAGCATACGTTCGATGCTTCTAACAGCACCAAAGGGTGCTGTTATTGGATGTCAATTGAAAAATATCTTCGATATTATACATGGATGAAGTTAACTTATTTTTGCTACTCTCATCGAGAGGCCGAGATAAACGTTTAGTAAATACCTTTTGTAGGTATGCATTAACCTCATCAATTTCATAACCACCATGTGGAATTAGAATTTCTTTAGATTTACCTGTATCACTATATATATACATGTAACCGGTAATTATGAAGCCCAAAGTACTACATTTCATCGATTATCGTAAGCCTGTAACCTACTTACGAGGCCCGATATCGGTCTTCGAAAAATTTACATGTATACAGTGTTCTTTGAATGTAAAATGTTTAAACTGATAAAAATACAAAATTTTACTTAGGCTTCATAAAGACGGTATACATTGCCAAACATACACGTTTAGCTATCTGCACATTTATGTAGATGCCGAGCGTATCAATTTGTATATGCTATAGGTAGCGTATTAATAAGTATTATCGATATTACGAGACCTGTTAGGTATCATGCATTATATAAAGCCCGAAACTTGCCAATCATGTTTACATATTATAACGACTTTATTTAGGATATGCATATAGAACATTGAATTTCTATCAAATAAGTCAGTTACTGGGAATTTTAGATTACTCAACTCTCCTAATATGGTTTATAAATATTTTTTAGGACAACCTTTTACTAAAAATAGTTCTAGTAACAACCTACAACTTACTATTTCAACACTGTCATATATATTCTATATTAATTAACGTAATACATTATAGAATTGGCGAAGCACAACTCAGTTTCACGATTGAGTAGGATAGCTTATCTAAATAGACTATACCACATATTTGAGAGCATTACATATTTCGATTTTATAACAAATAATAAAATTCAATTGAAGTGGATAGAGCAGTGTCCATATTAATGTACTAGAGGATTGCATGGGGTGAAGCGGATTTTCGAAACATACTTGCGCATACTAAATTGCAGTAAGAACATTATATAAAGTTTTCTCAATACAGTTTTCCTTATCGTACCAGTTACTAAAATTGTGCATTGTAAATTCAAAAAGAACAGACATTAAAATTAATTGGAAAATAGTTCATCAGACGAATAATGATTTTCAAGCTAAAAAATTGTGATCGACATTTGATGTGCTAATTTTTAGATAATAATTCCATATTATTATTTATCTATTCCGCCTGCCAAAGAAAAGCAAACAATGCACAAGAATCTCAAAAGATAATAAAATTTACAGCATCAGTTAAATTAGACAAGGGTTGCCATTTAAAGGGAACAAGCTGGAAATTGTTTAGTTAGCTTATCCTATTTAGCAAAAATACAAACTACTGCTTTGATTTTTTGCGTGATAGCTACACTTTAGTTTGAAATCTTGCAACCACATACAACTATAAATAAGAATAAATCAATTTTCTGGATATTAACTGGTACTCCACAAATGTTCAACACCGAAAGTTCAAACTGCCCAGTTCTAGGAACATTTCCATAAGAAATTGATTTGGCAACATTTTATGGAATCAAAAAATTTGGCACAACCAACAAACCATCACAGGGCCACTTTTTAAGATGTACTAAGAATTTTGCAAATACATAAAATCCAGTTCAGTTAATGTTTGGATTAATAAATATGTCCCTAGATTTATGATTAGAATACGCAATTAAATTTTGAAAATATAAAAAAAAGCGAATTTAAGAAACATTGAAAACCAAGCAGTTTGAATTTGCAGTGCTAAATATTTACGAAGTACTTTAGAATCGCCCAAAAGTGCTACTCTTGTAATTTTGTGGTCTGTAACAGACCTTCCGACGCAAAAAATTTCTTACATCGAAAAACCTCTAAAACCAAGCAATTACAGTATGCGGCGTTAAAAATTTTCAAAGCACTTTGGAATAGACCAAAAAGTGTCTCTCTAATGATCTTGCGGTTTGGAACAGACTTTCCCAGTCTATAAGGTTGCTTTGATTAAAGAATATCCAAAAACTAGGTGTTTCAGTTAACCACGTTAAAAGTTGGCACAGTACTTTGAGCGAGCAGAAAGGCGTCTCTCTAACGATTTTGTGGTTTTTACCTAACTTTCCGAATTTCCGAAGCAAAAATTACTTTCATTGAAAATCTTCCAGGAACTAATAGTGTGCGTGTGCGGCGCGAAATGTTTCCTAAGTAATTTGGATAGCCCGGACAGCACTTCTTTTATAATCTTTTGGTTTGTAACAGACTTTCTGATGCTACAAAATTGCATCCATCGAAAAGCATCCAACATCGAACTGGTTAAGGTCGTGATGCTAACAATTGCTACAGTACTTTGGAATAGCCCAAATAGTGCCTTTCTAGCAATTTTGTGATTTGTAACAAACTTTCCGACACAAACAAATTTCTTTTATAGAAAATTATCCAGAATCAAGCAGTTTGAGTGTGCGACACTAAATATCTTCAAGTACTTTAGGATAGCCCAAATAGCGTCTCTATAATAATCTTGTTGCATGGAACAGTCTTTCTGAGGCTTTCATCGAAGAGCATCCAAAATCTAGTTGTTTCATATAAAGACTGTATAAATTGGTGCAATACTTTAATGGTTCAAAAGCGCGCCTCTATAAGGATTTCGTGGTTTGTACCAGACTTGCTGACGCAAAAAAATATCTTTATTGAACATATTCCAGTCCCTAACTGTTTTAATGTGCGGCGCGAAATATTTCCAAAATATTTTGAATAGCCCAAAAAACGCTTCTCTGATGATTTTGTGGTTTGTAAAAACTTTCACTAGCTACAAAATTGCTTGCTTCAATAAACATCTAGAATCACTTTTGTTTGAGGTTCTAGCGCTAACAATTGACATTGAAATAGCACGAAAAGCGCTGATGTAGTGATTTTATGATTTGTACTAGACTTTCCGATGCAAAAATATTACTTCCATCGAAAATCTTTTAAGACCTAGGGGTTTCAGTGTGCGGCGCGAAATGTTTGGAAAGTACTTTGGATAGGTCAAACAGCACTTTCGTTATGAATTTGTTGTTTGTAACAGACTTACCGACGCTACAAAATTGCTTTCACAGAAAAACATCCTGATTCGAACTGTTTGACGTCATGCTGCTAACAGTTGGCACAGTATTTTGGAATAGCCGAAAAAGCGCCTCTCTGGTGATCTTGTGGTTTGTAGTAAACTTTTCGAGGTTATAAAATTGCTTTCATCGATAGACATCCAAAATCGAGCTGTTTCAGTTTATGACAGTGAAAATTCGCTTAGTACTTTGTAAAATGCTAAAAGGCGCCTCTCTAGTAATTCTTTGGTGTGTACTAGGCTTTCCTACGTAAGCAAATTGCTTTCAACAAGAAACTTCTAGAACCAAGCCAGTTTGTTTGTGCGGTGCTAAATGTCTTCAAAGTAATTTTGGTAGCCCAAAAACGGGCTCTTTTAATAATTTTGTGGTTTATAATAGACTTTCAGAAAGCTATACCAAGTTTCTTCCCCCCCCACTTTTATAATTAGCTAATTTCAAGAGTTGTGCTAGGTTTTTGCTGAATTGTACTCGAATATTATAACCATAATACGAAAAATACATCAAAAAATAAAAAAAAGCATATTTTAAACCAGGCCCGCACTCTACATATTTCGAAATTTTCTCAATTGTACCTCAGTAGTATTTCGAACAAATAATTACAGAAAAAGTTACACCGAAAAGACGTTTCCGATGATATAGGATTGAAGTAACGTTTAAATTAACATCATCAATCCGAATGACATATAATTATATATCTGTGTTGTACTAGCCTAGCACAACTCAGAATAATCAACAATTACGCCAGCATAACAATATAAAGGACACTTTACTCTTGAGCGTGGCCGTTCGCAACGGTATTCGATGTTCAAATTTCGATATTCTCATAATTCAATGACCACTAACTCGCATATATGAGTTGTGCTAGTGTACTACAACTCAGCACAACCGACAATTGCGTCAGAACAACAATATAAAAGGCACTTTTCCGTTGAGTGCGGTCATTCGCAACGAAATTCTATGTCTAAATTTCGATGTTCGGGCGATACGATTACCATCACCTTGCATATATGAGTTGCGCTAGCGTAGCACAACTTAGTACAACCGCCAATTTTTCCAAAAAAACGATATAAATGACACTTTACTCTAGAGGACGACGGTTTGGAATGGAATTTAATGTCCAAATTTCAATGTTCTAACGAACCAACGACCACCAAATGGTATATCGGAGTTGTACTAGCGTAAAGTAACTCACATATGCAATTTGGTGGTCATAGAATCAACAGAGCATCGAAATTCGGACATGGAATGCTGTTGCAAACGGCTGCGTTCAGGAGTAAAGTGCCCTTTGTATCGTTGTGCTTGTAAAATTAGAAGTTGTGCTAAGCTAGCACAACTCATGTAGGAAAGTTGGTGGTCATAGCATCACCATCACTAGAACATCGAAATTTGGACATGGATTTCATTGAGAACGGCCGCGCTCATAGTAAAGTGCCCTTTATATCATTGCGCTGGCGAAATTGACGATTATGCTGAGTTTTGCTACACTAGCGTAACTCAGATATGTAATTATATAACATTCGGATGGCTGATGCTAGTTTAAACGTTACTTCAATCCTATATCATCGAAAACGTTTTTTTGGGCGTGATATTTGCTGTAATTATTTTTTCGAAATATTACTTTAACACAATGTTATCACAATATAGCACAACTTGGAACAATTGAGAAAATTGCAAAATATGCAAAGTGGGAGCTGGTCCCAAATATGATTGTTTGCAATTTTTTGAGGCATTTTCGTATTATGGTCAAATATTACAGCACAATTTAATACAAATCTAGCACAATTCAGCACAACTCTTGAAATTAACTATTTTGAAAAATGGGGGGCTAATTTCGTATAGGCATTTCAGAGGCTACAAAATTAATTTTATCGAAAAATATCCAGAATCCTGCTGTTTGAGTTTATGACGCTAAAAATTAGCACAGTACTTCGAAAAAGCCAAAAAAGCGCCTCAATAGTAATTTTGTGGTTTATAACAAACTTGGCGACATAAGAAAATTGATTTCATTGCAAAACCTCCTAAATATTTTCGAAGTACTTTGGAATAGACAAAAAAACGCCTCTAGTAGTTTTGTGGTTTATCGTGAATTTCCGCCGTAATAAAATTACTTTCATCGAAAGGTTTTTATTGACTATTTTGGTTCTTCAAATGTGCTTAAATTAAAATACAATTTCCAAATTAATGCGCACTCTATGTTTTAGATAAATAAGATGTAGATTTTAAGTGCTAAATTTGTGGGCAGGAAGAAATAAAGTAGAATTTTGGATCCAAAATAAAAGAAATAATATCTGCCGTTTAGGTTAGCGGTTTCTAAAAACACATAAAATAATTAAAATTAGTAACTGCATATTTAAATGGCTAAGCCACAAATGCAATAGAGTATGTGTTTTTTAACAGCTCTAAAAGAAAATGTCCACTTAGAATTGTCACTTTTTTAAATGTCCGAAGATGAACCTGTTGAACTTTGCATTCTTTTATAGTTGTAGTAAATATCACAACCTCGAAAATATTAATAACTTCCTTAGGAGTACTTAAATTTCCGAAACTATCAAATTAGAAAACTTTACGACCAGTTTCCTTATCTTTATCTGGGTTTATGATACCCACCGCATCAACTCGCGCTCTTTTAGGTTAACCACCACACATGAAAAGATCCTGAAAATGCGGTACATATTTTGCGTATTTCCTCAGTTCAATGTCGGTTAGAGGTTTATCAGGAAAATTTGGTAGTTTTTTGATATATTTGCAGATCGCAAGTATAATACACTGCCTGATTTGCATGACTTCAAATAAAGTCCCAATACTCTGTTCCCTATAGCAATGGCTTCAATAATTCGGTTGTGACGACTAGTTTCTGCTTGAAGTTTTTTTGCTGCAATTGAATCATTTACCACCATAGATATTCTAGCAGCACCGCGGCTTAACTCCCCCAGTGTTAATGGGATAATATCTCCTGTCTTGAATAAAGGTATTATGTTGGGTACTTTAACTTTTTTTCTTCCACGCGCAGCGTAAATTACTGAACGAGTCGCCAAAAATGCTTGATTTATTATATTCGAAGCAATTCTATCGCCAAACACATTTTGTGATGTTTCTTATTTATTGCTCATATTTATAACAAAAAAGATTGAAAAATACTTAGAATTTAAAAATTTTTTTATTTCAATATTCATATCAATAATACATAAATTTGCATTTAATATATTTATTATATATCCTACCTAGAAAACATTCGAATTGGTATCTTATTTAAATTTAAATCATCTAAAGCTATATTTACAAGTTGTTTTCTTCAATAAATCTATTTCATTAGCATATGTGTCTAATGAAATATTTACAATGTGATTAAACGCTAACATAGAGAATACATTTCCATTATTCGCTACACGTGATCCAGTCATTACATCATATATTTATTATACAAATAATATACATTAGATAAAGCGCATATACACTGTGTTTTGAAATGATAAAGGCATGATGGTTCGGCTGGAGTTAACGCAGGTTCTTCTTCGAGTTCAAACACTGGTCGAGAAACGATTCTTTTTATGTAGTCAACTTTTCATATCCTTTAACGTAAATTACATCGCCATTTCGAACTAATTGCCGGAGGATACTTGGGAGGGTATATGCTGAAGCAAATCCTTCGGACCAATCGATGTAGAGATTATTTTCACCTGTTTTCTGAATTCAGGTTCGAAGTAGGATATTGAATGTGGTCGTTTGAAAATAAAATGTCATATTGATGTACCATTATAAATTACGAGCTTTTTGGATGTGAATTCAATTGTGAATGCCTTAAAGTTTTGAATGTCAACTACGAATTTGATGATTTGTTGCGAGCTAACGTTTACTTGGAAAGTTGGATTGAATATGACTTAAAAGTGGTATGTATCTTAAATTATATGAAATTAAATAGGTAGGTATGCTATAAACAGATATCTATCATCATAATTTAATTTGGAATCTATTTCTTCAATGACGAAATGTTTACATTTAAACATTAATTCACGCACGAGCAAATCCGATTTAAAGTCGCTCCGTACCACTTTATATAAAATCTTGAGTTTACTTTCGCTGTCACTTTCAACTTTTTGATTGGTAATTTCATCAACCACTGTATTTATGAATCTATCGCAATTCATTTTTGATTCAAATAAATTATGTACTGTTTTAAGTAGGAAATCACTCATATTTAATAAAACTTCTAAAGTTGAAAGTGAAACACACAAGCCCATCTAATATCCCGTATGAAGTTGAGATCTAAATAAGGATAAGAAGCCTTAGGGACCATCTATCGATTTTACCTTGTAATTAGTCAATTTCATCTGCTCTTCTACATCTTGCTTGATAATGATGGGTAATTTTCCCATCAATTTGTAAAAATGCTGCTCGGAGAAACATATACCCTGATTAGTCGAGTTTTTCAAAATTCTTGTAGTGGATGCAAATTTTTCAATGGGATCTATACCAAGATGAACATAGTTTGAAGCGCTTATATTTAGCCGTATTATCATCTCACTAAGCAAGATGTTACTCTTGATTTTGTAAACGTTTCGATCCGTTATGATATCGTACCATCGTTTGTTATTTAAAAACACAAAAACCTTCATCAGTAATTTTACATATTGGACTCTTTGAGTATGATTTATTCTCATAAGGTTTCTTCTGGAGGTAACAAAATACTAATGCTATGTACATTTACTACATCTTATAATAAACTTACATGGATTTTAGTGTAGATTTGTTTTGATGATGTAGCCATTGCATATAGACGTTCAACACTTTCAAAATTCGCGATAAACAGAAGATTTGGTCTGGTCGCTCTGAAGAAAGCAGGAACAACTGAAAGCGAATCTCGCTTTATAGTTCCAGAGATATGATGTCATGGATCAGTTAGATTCCGTTGAAAACGGAATAATGTAGACATGCTTCCATGCCGAGTAAGAAATGTCATACATTATTATATTCTTGAAAAGCTATTAACTGAATTTATAAGAATTTTAAATATATTTAATTGCATCTCAGTTTTTTTATGTTTAAAGTATGTTATTTTAAATTAAATATTGGTCATTAAATAAATGATAAGTAACAAGGAAATAAATTAATATAAAATACTAGATTAAAGAAAATTAATCTTCGCGTAAAAATATGATTATCAAAACCACCCCTTTGGGTGATATGAATAAAATGATTAAACGAATATGGCTGAAACAAAATGGTGATAACCTCGCTCATGCAAGCGGGGTTGGGCTAGACCACGCCCAGAAGGAAAAAGTAGGTTAGGTTCGGCCACCCCACTTGGTCTAAAACACTCTACTTGCGTAGTTCATATGGTCTCCTTAGAAATGGTCTCTTCGATCACCACAATGACATAATGGTTGTTCTGGAGGATCGTGTTTGATGAGAACGCAATTTTCGCATTTTTATGCAAAATTTCAATATTCCGCCAATAGCAATGTTTATGACCCAATTCCTTCATTTTAACGCTTTCAATATATGTATGACGTAAATGATTTTAGAACTTCTGAAGCAAGTTTTATTAGTATTAACAACAAGATATTCTTTAAATATTATTCCATTTTGGCGGATATTTTGAAGGGAGAAACTACACTTTTTCTCCAGATTTTCGACACTGGCATTCAACTTCAACAGAAACAGATCTAAACGCCGCAAATATATCGCCTATGTATGATCAAAAGGCACTAGTCGACCTTTCCAGTTCCGTCTTAAGATTTAATTTAGAGTAATCTGATTCTGAATCTAACGTGAATCCTACTCCTAGCATGAGTCTATTTTAAAATATAACATTTCCTAGTATATAGATGGCTGCAAAATATACTCGGATTTCACTGTTTGCTATTGGCTTTCCAAAGATTTCGATGGTTTTATTGAATCAATAAAATTGCGTAAAATTAATTCTATCAAGTTCGTTTCTGTATTTGATTATTTCCAACTTGGTCTTTGTGTTAATAATATTTGAATTCAGACTTTTTACACGTGTGCCGTTTTTGCGCACGTTTTTCACTTGAGTGAATTAATATCAAAACCGCAAGTGTTCGATAAATGATTTTCTTGGCCGCAACGTAAACACATATCTTCAACGCCATTTGGCTATAATTCATTTTCGATATTGAACGTATTCGAAATTCACTGTAATTGTTTTTGTCTTCCGACCTACGAGTATTTGAAATTTTTTATTTCGGTGATTAATTTGATACCGCGATAACCGATTAATGTCATTTATTTCATCTCGAAAAGTCGAAATTTCTTTGTGTCTGGTTTAGGAGGTTCATGTCCTAGTATTTTAACAACGGCGTCTTCAAAATTATTACAGCTGTTTTCGACAAAATAATAATAATAAAATGGCACTTTTGGACACTACTAATTAATTAAACTCTTATCGTCACGCGTTATGAAAGTAATAAACTTAATATAACATTTTATTTTTCTACGATTAATCGATTTTCAGAAATTTATTAGAGAAACCGCTTGATTAATATAAAATGCAATTAAATAGTCAAGAAATATACTAAGTTAAAAAAAGTCCTTACAATCGATTTCAAAAAATCCCAAAAAACTAAAAACTCGGAAAATATCTAAAAATCAAGAAAGTAAAGTGGTACATCCGGTTATTCATTTTTAACCAAATTCTTGATTTTGCATATATAGCCACAATTATAAATTTTCTTTTAGATTGGACTTTCAGCTTCAGAGTTATTTTATTGAGAGCTAACTATAAAGCAGTTTTGTATGTATTCCCTATTTTATTACTATCAACCTGAAGAACAACTCAAAAATCTGAAATATTAATTTTTAAGTATTCTTATGTACTTTTTATTTATTTGTTCTATAATAACTGTGAAACTAACGGTGATGATTCATTTGATTGTTTTAGTTTTCAATTGAAAAATGTGAAAAACTTAATTCAGAATAATTAAGCTCTGTATGAGAATTATTCGTCATAAATGCTATTTAACTTGCGGTTTTTGGGGCAATATACATACCTAAATTATTATCGCTGTATAACAAGGAAAAAAATCACAATTTTCAAAAACATGAAATGTTTATTGCTTTGAAATATTTTGTGTGAATGTTCTGATTAGATACCGTTTTATAAACATCAAAACATCCGTTTTGATTCATAATACCAAGATTTAGTTCCTAATTTTTGTTAGTACAAATAAGTAATTTCACTACTATATATTTGTTTTGTCATTTAAAGAAATTTGCATTTTATAACCTCCTTCAGTGTTACTTAATTTGTGTCGGATGGGTATTATCGTTTTAATATGCTACATCTAATTTAATTAACAAATTAACTTTTTTTAATAAAATTCGAATAAATAGCAATCTAGAAAAATAAAATATCTATTATACTAAGTCATAGCTGTATGCAATCCTAATTAATAAAGTTTTTTAGAATAATCTAAATACGCTTGTGATAATCTACATTAATAAATTTTTTGTAGAATATTGGAATAGAGCCTAGTGTATATCTATAAATATAAAATTATTTTATACATTTGCTTAGGTTTGCAATTGGTAAATTAGTTGTAAAAAGCGATTATTAGATCTAGTGGCATTACAGCCTGGTGCAGGGCAGCTTGTGACTTTTTCTTCATTTTGTGTGTATAGAGTTGCAGTTGCAGTATTAACTCAGTATATCATTTAAACATTTTTATTTCATATTAGGCTCACTATAATAGTGCAATTGACTTAAATTTAGAAATTTATATTGTTAGTTATCAGTAGGGGGCGGAATATATGCATTTAAATGCAGCCAAAATAAGCGCATATATATGCCTTGTTTTCCTTTAAAATATGCATTTATATGCCTTTTTTTGACCAAATATGCATACTGGTATGCAATATTTTTTAATTTATTATTA
>JAHWXV010120967.1:0-18547 GCA_024586415.1 Phrixothrix hirtus
AATATATATATATATATATATATATATATATATATATATATATATAACAAAAATAAACTTAAACAGAAAATATCATAGTTTAATGGCACAACTTTTAATTACTAAATATAATCGTATTTTATGCGGGAGTTACTATATAGTTATATATAAGGAAATGAAAGACAAAGAGAACAAGAATACTAACTTAAAATTAAGGTTTGTAGTATAATAAAACTATTAAAGTAGGATTAAAATATCTACCAAATTTGCAATTAATGCAATAGTGTCAAGATTTGTAAATGATACATTTAGGTGGCACATTTTAGTCAAGAACTGAATTGGAAATTTTATATATACCAAAGGGTTCACGTAATATAAAAATTTAATATAGGAACCTTTCCAAACTGCTATAAACACGCAGCTTATTAAAAAATTAACGGTAAACTTCTTGTAAATCAGAGTATAGCCACCCATACAGCAATAAACACATTGAACAGGGGCAATAACCATTTAAAAGGTTTATGAGGGTAGTATTAAAAAAAAACTGCAGTTAACCGCAAAGAAAGGGACAACTACTCCAGTCACGAAAAAGTTAACTAAACGAACGTAGGCAAAATCCGATTGGCTCACATTTAAAAAAATGCTTAAAAACCATTGGCAAGCAAGAAAATGCCGGAAAACGTCAACGTCCATATAAACCCGACGCAGAGAAATTTTCTCTTGTCTTGTGCCTAGAGTCGCATGAGTGCAGCGTATCCCTAAGCCAATGTGTGTTTAGAAACATTTACTGTTCATAAAATAGCCAGTTTCAAATGAAGCAAGAACCGTCTAAGCACGAAATTTAGAATCCCTTCGCAGACGGCTAATCTACCGAAGATCTAATTAAAATTAAAGCCTGCATTTGAGCTGTAACTAGTCAAGATAGAATTTAAACATCAAATTGTGTATGAAGGAACCGACTTCAAAGTCAAGGTTTCAATGTTACCTCCCAGCAGTGACTCAGAAGATACTCTAAACTAAGTTAGCTCCTGTTTAATGTCTAAAAATAGATTAACACAGTGAACTAAATTATGCTTAATTGAAATTGACAAACAATTTAAATAAAAGCGTTCACTGGGTTAGCTAATGTATTTGTAAACAAGAAGTTTATTTACAAACGTATATGAACGTTATCCCAACTTGGATTGAATAATGTTTTATTAGGGCTTGGGTAAAGTGCTGTCATAAATTAGACTAACGTTCATGTATCTGAGAATGCGGTTTCCCTACAAAAATGTTATATTTATATAACTTGAAATAAACCTAATTATTTAATTACCTCTTAGGGCTTAGAATATAAGTTTTAGTTCTTAATTTTCTTATTGCTTTTCTATAGATTATAAAATTCATTTTATGTGAACAACAAAATATTTATTGTGAATTCTTGTAAACGTTCCCTAACTACAAGTATTCATCGAAAAGATTAAATCAATTTCTAAACCAAAATAAATTACACGAATTACTTTAAACTAATATTGGACTTTTAGAGTACATTGTAAAAATAATTTGGGGTTTACCAACAGTGGGTAAATTTTTAAGCGTGTAACTAAATACCGTGTAGCACTTTATTTACAGTACACCTAAACTTAGTAAGATAAGGCTATTATATTAATTAGCACCCTACTGTAAAACCGTGTTACCTTATAAAGGTATCGTGAGCAGACGAACAATGCATTTGTTTATCTACTTTTGAAAATAGATTCATTAAAGAAACTAAATATACTTATAGCTTATATATAATAAATGTATTTACTTCAGAGCGAGATACCAATAATTTTATTTATATTGATGTTAATTTAGAGTTATAAATAATTTAGGCATTGATATATAACCAACTTTTTAACTTGAAGTTTTGTGTTGTCGTTTTATACCTATAACAATTTTCCTTAAATATTATATAATTCTAATAGTTATTTACTTACGCCAAAAAAAATAATTTATTGTTCTTTAAAAGTTTTATTTTAAATGATGGTTTGTTTGTTTGAGTGTATAATTCATTTTTATTAAAGTAAAGATTTCCTAAAGTTTTAATTTTCACGCGTGGCATTCACAAATAAAAGATACAAATTATCTATGAATAAAATGTAAATAAACAAGAATAGTTTAATTGAAACCTACAATATCTGTAGTGCTGAGTTTAATCATTTTTATTTTTACTTTCAGTAATATAAACTAAGCCATCTTAACATAATTGTGGTCGGTAAATTAGAATATAAATTACCTATTTTCTTTCTTGCAAATTACTTTTACATTTAAAAAGTATCGATTGAACATTTTTATTTAATACAATTGCATGTGCTGATGTGCAAATAATATTTTAAACTGTTGAAGAAATATATTTAATTAACAAATTTTTTCTTATTAATTTAATGTTACTTAACTATGAAATTCAACAATAAAGAGATTAAATCAAACATTTTTTCGTATTTCATTTGATTGTACACTGCACATTTAATCCAACCATACTAAACGTCATTTAAAAGTCGAAATCTATTGTTATCAAATTTAAAATCCATATTGGTTTCAATAACCTGTATTATTGTAACAAACTATGGTAGTTGAAATAAAAATGCAAATTTGTTTTGTAAACAATTTATCTGTTGCTTTAACTAATACTCCTATCTTTTAACATTCTTTGACATTATAAATTTAATGTTTCCATTTTTCTCAGTGTGCGTAATATAATTCAGAAGTTATATTTCATATTAGAAATGTAATTTTTCTTTTATGTTTACATTTAGATAGCGAGGTGGTGACGATGTAAGTATGACGGGTACTGTAATTATAAAATGCCATTTAATGTTGAAAACCCTTTTATAATTTAAGCTGTAATGTAATTCCCCTTTTATACTTAGATGGAATAGATGAAGTGAAGGCGGCGGCGATGTGTGTGATGGATATTGTGATTAGAAAATGCTGTTTAATATTAAACCTTTTTGTTAGAGAATAGGTGAAGTTGAAGTATAGTTGGATTCAAACTGTCTTGGGCATCACCTATCGATGTATAATTTTATAAGGGTAAAGCGTACAATATACGAGGGTGAAACTAAATTTATTGTTAAAACTTTCCATGGAAATTTTAAATATACTTTCTATTGAGATGGTAATGCATTACCTTGAACCTTCATATTTGTTTAGCAAATCTACCGTTTTCTGCCAGTTTGACAATCTAGCCTAAAGTGCTATTACAACATTATAACATTATTTGTGTCTAAGAATTCGTATTTATTTTTATTTATTCCTAGACGTGTTGGTGCGAATTAATATTTTTATCTTAATATGTCATCTACAGCACATATTTTGGAAAATTTGTACAATTTACAATTTTAACGTGTTTAATAAATATATATTTGTTGAGTTTTAGTCTTTTAATTCAACTTAGACTAAGTTATTGGAGTACAAGCGTCAGGGCATATGTGATGAGTTTCTGAAAGAGTAAAATTAGCCTTCCTCTTTTGTCTAATTAGTTTGTTTTAAATGTGAAGGAATTTTACAAACCACTTTCAAAAGCCTTATTAATTCACATGTTTAGAATCGCAGCATTTTACTTTGATTTACTTTAAATTTTTATTCTAATTTACTTTTGAACATCCTCTATATATTTTTACATCGATCCTATCCGCAAATTTGTTAATTCTTGTATAACTAGATTTACTTTTAATTGCATTTTTTATCTTGGTTATATAACAACGTAAAGTACGATAATCAGCTATCATTTTGTAAACATTAGAAGTTCACGTGCTTGACCTTTCCGTTATAAAAGTAAACAAGTGTCCGGCTGCGATACCGCTTATCAAATTGTACAGTGAACTCCATTTTCGATGGGATAAATAGACAACTTCTTATTATTATAGATAGAGAAAAACGAATATACATGTCCTATCTACCTCTTGACGCTTAGTGCATTGTCGTAAAGAGATTTGAATTATCTCTTACCGTTTTGGAATAAAAGGGCTACAGTCGAAAAATGGCGATTTTGAAATTGTTAAAAATTTGTAGTTATTATTTATAAAGATATTATAATTTGGTAAAAACTTACTAAAGGCGCCTTTTTAAGAAGAATTCAATAATCAAAATTGTATTTTTTATAATTAAAAACAAACGAGTTACAGGAAAATGTTGGATTTTTTTAAATATAAATCATAATTGCTATCCTTTTCTTAAATTGCATATTTTTTCTGATTTTTAAAAATATATAGTGTGTCCTACTTATTTTCAATAATAAATTTATTATAACATTTTTTAAACTGAACCATTGCTTACACAAGGATAAGAAAGCTCTAGTCGGCGATTAAAATCAATTGAATCGTTTGATTTATAAACTAAAACTGAAAATTAACCACAAGTATGAACTAAGAAGAAAACAGAACTTAGAAATACTTTTCAAAGTGCCCACTATCATGAGCAATGCACACATTGCATCTATTTGCTAAAGATCTAGTTGCATTAAGAATATGTGGCGCTTTGATTGATTAAAATGCTCTTTCTATATTTTCTAATAATTCCTCCTCGGTTGCAGATTGATTTTGATAAATTTTGTCTTTCAAAAATCCTCACAAAGAGATATCCAACGGACTCAAGTCCGGTGGCCGTCCTGGCTCTTGTATGGGTTTATCAGTTCTCATCCAGTGGTCAGAAAAACTCTCATTTAAATAGTTTCTAACACATATCGCATTATGAGTCGGGGCGCCGTCTTGCTGAAATATATCTATCCGTCTTTCTTCTAAAGGTATGTTGTCAAAAAGGTCTTCCAAATTTTCTTGATATATTTCGATATATCTACCAGATGTGAGAATACCTCTAAATACATAATATCTTAACATATGTTGTCTTAGACAACACTACACATTAAATACGAATCTTCCCTAAGTACGCCTAGGTACAGTTAGATGGGGATTTATATTTGCCCAAAAGCGATTATTCTGTGTATTAAAAATTCCAGCACTCGATATATGGCCTTCACCACTCCAAATTATATTGTCGCTATAATTATGAACTTCAGCATCCATTCTCAGATACCACTACAATAGCCGCGACTTCTAGCTAAATCATCAGGTTTTAAATATTGGTCCTTATGGTAGTGATATAATTTGTGTTTATTATGTTTTAAAATTTTTAATGTTTTAGTTTTTGGAAAACCAACAACTCGTGCAATTTTTCTAGAGGAAATCTGATGAGTTGCTTCTACACTACCTAACACAAGAACGGTTTTTTCTTCAACATTTCTTTTATGATAAGTTTTACGTCGAGGAGGAACAAAAGAATCAAATTCAATTAAATTGGTTTTCGATTTAAAATGAGTATATTTAAGAAAATATAATTTAGGAAAACAAATAAATAAAAGTATTTACCGAATAAATGCTTTTCTTTCTGGTTGTCTGCTTTCAGGAAATTGCAGATGATATTGAAGACTAGATGAATTTGAATTTTCATTGCATTGAATAAATACTTTTAACATATCGTACTTTTCATAGTTAGCGTGAAAGGCCATTTCACAATAAATTTGTATTAAATATTAATTAATTAATTATCAATATTATTTGGATTAAATATTGTACTAATACTAAAACAATATCTAGATAATAAAATGCTTCTTACCTCTCTGGCATGTAAAATGACAATTCAATTGTTTTTCATCGCCGACTAGATTTTTCTTATTCTTGTGTAAGCAAGTTTAAAAAATGTTATAATAAATTTATTATTGAAAATAACTACAACAAACTATATATTTTTGAAAAGCAGAAAAAATATACAAATTAATGAAAGTATAGCCAACTATAATTTGTATTTAAAAAATTGCAACTTTTCCCAGTAACTCGTTCGTTTTTAATTATAAGAAAATATAATTTTGTTTCTTGAATATTTTTATAAATAATAAAAATTTTTAACAATTTCAGAATCGCGATTTTTCGACTATTACCCTCTTATTTCTAAACGGTAAGAGATAATTCAAATCTGTTTACGGAAATGAGTCAAAAAATAGATCAGAACATGTATATTAGTTTTTCTTTATCTATAATAATGAGGAAGTTGTCCATTTATCCAATCGAAAATGGACCATAGTGTTACATACCTTCAATACGTCACAAATAGGAAACCTTTATAATTTAAAACCGCTATAATTAACTCATTCTATCTAATATTGAAAATGTTAACTTATTTTGACTTCCCTAGTGATCTTTGTAATAAAATGTATAATTTATGTTTTGGATTTGGCTTGTTCCAAGACATGTAAAAGTATTTTTGTTTATATTAACCAAACCAACATGAATTATATAATTGTTTTGTACTTAAATTTACCGTTAGTAATTACGAGAAAAACTGATCTAATTATATAATCCCAAATGTTTCTTTATTTAGTATTTTTAACGAGAAATGTTAATTAGTTTCTTCGTTCTCTGCTGCATAAATTAGATTACGATTTCCTATAAATTATGGGTTTACTAGCCATGATTTCCAGAGTGCCTTCAAAGTTCATTTGAATAGTATCACGGATAATTAATTATACACGTAGCTTGTAGTTTATAAACGAAATAAGCTGTTTATAAAATATAAACTAGAGTGGCGAAATTCTGCATCAAACGGGCGCATTTTGTCTTTAAATGATTATGAAAAATTGCATTCTATACATGATCTAAGTTTGTTTTAATACTTTAATACTTGAAGAATGTAATGGCTTAATTTTCATAATTAGAACCGATTATAAGGATAGTTTGCTTTGAATTGATTAAGCTGGAACTGAATTAATTATCCAACACTGTAGTAAAAGATAAGAATTTTGTCTTACATGCCAGTTTGAATACAAATAAACAGTATAAATAAACCATGCGGATAAGTCATTTTATCTCGTCTTCCTACCTTATAATAGTGAGAACAGAAACTGACTTTCTGGTCTTCGTCACCCAATATTGTGGACACTTAAGTAGTGATACAACACCGATACTAGAGTAAAGGTGGGCCTCAAGGTGGCTGCCAAAGTGTCTGGAGTGCGCAGCGCTACATGTTGAAGTGGGGAATAGCCATGGGTGTAGGAATGGGGACGTAGCCCTAGACGGGGGCCCCAATTTACGTATTAATATAAAAAGTGGACGCATACGACATCTATGGGTCTATTAATGTAGTTATCGGGGTTTGAGTCTTTGATAAATTAAAAGTGAACCCATACGCCATCTATGGTTACAACGATCTAGTTAGAATTTAATCTTGTTAAAAATGACGTTACATATGCCCGCTAAAATTCAAAAATAATTTAATAAAAAACCAGCGGACTTGTAAAAATTATTCAAATTTATTTACTAGATTTATGGCGCTAAAATATTCAAATTTTAATTAAGAGAAAAAATTGCAAACTTAAGAGAGAAATCCCTAACAAAAATAATTATTAATTTCATACAAGAATCTATCAGGTTAAAAATGACGTCACATATGTCCCCGTTAAAATCCAAAAATAATTTAATAAGAAAGCCAGTGGACTTTTAAAAATTATTTAAATATACATACATATTATGTATAATAATACGTTGTTGAATGTATAGAAGGAAAATTAAAAAATATTCATATATAGGTATTTATGTTTTTTACTTAAAGTGCAATAATATAATTAGGAAATGTTCTAGTCAAAAATAATAATTTATTCAAAATTTATGCACTATTTTAATAAAAATGTAATAATATGTAATATAATACCTAATGATATTTAATTGAATTTAGAAACTGATAACCTTATCTAATTTAGCGCATTTGTTTTTCAAAATACTATTATAATTTATATTGCTATCTTAATAAAACAATGTAATAAAACAGGCTTGTTTATTTATATTAATTTATACATAACATCTTTTACAAATATTTTTGGAAATTTTTTTAACAGCTGTTATCTTAATAAAACAATGTAATTAGATTGGTTTATTTATTTATATTAAATTATACATAATATCTTTTATAAATATTTTTGGAAAATATATATAATCTCAGCTATAAACGTAAAGCCTTTACCAATATTCGGCATTAGAAAATCCAAGTTTTGCGCTAAGAACTTGCCTTTGCATAATATGCTTATTTCATCGCTTAGGCTCTCATTATGCAGAATTGCAGGCACTTCTTGCACGAATAAATCATAATTCCACTTCTATTCGTGACGATTAAGAAAGCTCAATTTTTGATTTAATACATCTCGAATCGAAAGTAATGATTTCATAGCGTTCTCGGAAAACTGAATAAAAATGCTCCCCTGAATTATTCTAATGATTTTTTCTCCCTTAAAATACATATATGTCAATTGTAAAAAGGCATCTTTCGCGATATCCCAAGCAACTTATTTGCACTGCCGGATCAAAATCATATTTTAGTTCGCATCCTACTTGCTAAACGACATTGTCTTCAATGAACGCCCACCATGCAGATATTAGATGCGTTTCAGCTTTGTCTACAAGCATTTCTTTCATTAAAACTATGAGTAATGTAAAAACCTACCTTCTTCCTGCACAACAGCTTCGGAATTGGCCCAGGTAATGTTTGTGGTTGCTTCTTCACACCAAAGGTATTCTGGCTATAAAATAAGTTTTATTAAAAAATGTATTCTAGAAAAAGTAATAAAAAAATTTACCTTCAAAATCGGGGACCAGCTAAAATTAGCGTCTTGATCGTTCAGGTCAGGAAGGTATCCGGCGAGTGGTTTTCTTCGACATCAGATTCAGTGTCCTCAGTTAGGGAAATCATTTCCTCATCATCGACGTTAAAATTGGTTTTTAGCTCCCATTTTAATTCGATAAGTTACACAATTGCACTGACAATATGAACAATTTCATACTTTTTACACGCCAACCCTTCAATTTGAACCCGAGGTTGAGGAAAACACTTCAATTCGCAACAATAATAGTCCATCCTTACTCTTTTCGATGGCGCTAATAATGCTGATTAAGACGCGCTGTTACCTTAATTTATATAGATGTGCACGTACCGACGTGAGAATGTCTAAGAAAATTCACTATGAAAGCTTACACCCACTGCTTAAGTTTGTGCTACTTTGTCATACGAATACATTCAAGTTTTACGATTCCCGGCTACAAATTACATTTTCCCATTTAAATACATGTACATCGAAGGACAAAGTAAGTCAGATCTATGCGCCCGTTCCACTTCCAGGACTTTGCGCTACTCGACAAGAGGCGGAGCATTTACTTGTTTACTTTTAAAGTTGATGCAATTCAAATGATGCTTTAGTACCCTTGTAGCTTGAATAGAGAGAGATTCAGTATGGGTGTATCTACATATGTTAACATTTATTGGGTGGATAATGATTCTAAAGTTATTAAGCCAGATATTGTAGAATATTACAAACCGTTTTCGCTATATGGAGAAAATATATTAATGATCGTACCCGGAGCCGCCATGATTAGAACTTACGTTGAGAATTTTGAGTACGATTACCCATGCGATTACTGCAAAAATCACAATTCAGAAGAGAGAGGAGACCCAAAGTGGGAAAGAAATGGAAGATCTTTGTCGCTCACCACTTTCAAGAATGTGTAGAAGATTTATTTTGAGCTCAGCTGTAGTCGTGATTGGGAGGTGTTGCAGTCGTGTGCGCACCCACGGTCACCATGTGCAAACAAGCACCGACATTCAGGCATAATTATACATACGATGTTTGGCATCATCGCTTTTGGTCATTTAACTAGTCGCAAGGAACTAGTTCATCGAAAGGACTAGCTTCACCTGAAGCCTTAGCAACCAACAGATTCTTTTACGCAAAAGAAAGTGATAAAGTTGCATTTTACTACTGTGGAATAACTTTACATATGTAGTGTAGGGAAGATGATCCATCTTTAGAGCATTTTAAATATGCACCTCATTGTCAATTTGCGACATTAAAGTACAACATACAACATAAGACACAACTTAAACGAATATTCCGTCAAATCCCGATGTCCAGCGCAGTTTTGAATGAAAAAAATTTGAATAAATTTAAATTGAATGTAAAGCAGGGTCATTTCAGCAACAAATTAACATTGTTTCGTAAAAAGCTGTTAATTTTAGGAGATAGGATAGAAATGTACGGTGCTTGTAAAAGTTTCAACGCAATGAATATTATTTAAAACAATAAATATAAAAATCTCTTCATTATCATTTTTTAATTTTTACCTTTTCCTAAAAAGTATAAATAGAGGGGTCGGGTGTTGTGAATACGCTTATTAACAAGCTCTATTTCTAACCTCTCCTCTACCGCAACGTAATAATTCAAAAACTCCTAAAGTTGCCCCTACGAGCGCTGGGCGATGTGGATTTGAAAAAGTAAGCAAAAAATATTCCCTACTTCAGAGATGTATTTATGCGGAATACTTTACCTAAGACGGCGTGGACTCGTGAATGCGCAATAATTAATCTGGACAATGAAGAGGGTCCTGGGACTCACCGGACTTGAGTTTTCTATTATGATAGCTTTGGTGACCTTGGACCCCTCAAGAAGTGCCAGACTACTTTCGTGGCTGTAAAATTCATTATAATTATGAGCGCAAGCAAGACTATAACACGGTAATTTGCAGCCATTTAAATTTAAATTTTTTATAAAAGTAAATGTTGCTGAGTGATATTCATTAGTCAGCAGCATCATACACTATAGCAAGAACGTTCAGTATAACAGGAACGGGTAACAAAGCTGTATCGCTGATTTATTCTATGTGTGAAGCAGACAACCGTTACACGTACGTATTAGAGTTGATTGGTTTTCAGGGTGAAAACTCAATACGAAATATTAGCGAAGAAAACAATAAATTCCACTTCATTGACGAAAAGAGAAACGGAAGAACTCCGCATGGCGCGTTCGAAATTGATATAAGCGCATATATAAGTCGTAGCTTTTTGAAACTGTTTAATACGAAAGCGGATAGATTTCATTTAAGAGCGAATTCAAACACTTTACAAGTGCGAGTTGAAGTGTGCGTACGACGTTGATTTTAGAAAAACTCAAAGTATCGGACGTATGCTTGGCTTTAAATCCGAACTATTAAAAGCAAACATACTTCACACTTCTTCAGAAGTTATCCTAATATCAAAGCACAAACATGTTAATGTAGAGTGTAACAATATAAAAGGAGCATGTAGAAACGGCGAACCAGTACACGCTATATACGAGTTTGGCATCTCTGACATAGCTCCAGGGCACAGTATCAATCTTAAACTTGTCAATCCGCCATTCTTGGAAATTAACATGGAGAGTATAAAAAAAATTTCTATCAATCTGGCACACCAGTTGGGTCGATATACTAGTGCCTAGCGCTACAGGAGTTTAAACTGGAGAAGAATGGGGCTAAGATTTAGGAGTCAATCAACAAGCTCCCAGCAATATCAGCCAAGAACCATTGTTGTTTGTGTTAACGAATACGACCGCAGTTCAGACAATGGCTACAGTAGAAATAGCTCAAATCGATGCGTACCTAGTTCGAAATCTGCTTTTGATACAGAGAGGCGCCGTTTGAAACAGCTGATATCACATGCTTAAAAAAAATTTCTAAGATCGATTGGTGTTAAAACAAGATCAAAATTGTCTCAACCTAATGTCTTCAAGAGCTATACTTACAATTATGACATTGTCAAGAAAGAACTGCATACTTATTATCCCTACGGCTCTAGAACATATGAACATTCAAACGAAGTCAGAATTTTAATGCGAAATCAAGAACTAATAACTAATACGCATAATAGTTACATCTATACTAGCGGATCGGCAAAAGAAGACAAGCTACCCGAAGCTGAAAGTCAGGCGTGCGAGTTTACAAAAAATTTTCGATGCTTCTTGTTCGAGGAAATATGCTATGAAATGGGCGGAGATAGAATCGATTCCTGCGAAATGCCTTGGAACTATGAGTGCCATCAAAGGTTATGCATCTTACAAGTCTGATGATCTCAACATGTTAAATTTAACCGAATGGACCGTTGAAAATACTATAAATAACTGTTTTCAATATGATCCACTTGAGAAGCGCTTCGTTGCCTGCATACCTTTAAAACTAGGGTTTTGCGAGATGTACAAAAAACCGATTATTAACATGCGCCAAGAGCTGGTCTTAATAATGGTTAGAACGTATAAAAATTGCTATGAAGGTGCAGTAAACGAAACAATAACTGTGGATGAAATTAGTTGGAAAATGGCTGATTTAATGCTCAGCGATCAAGCCAGACTCAGTTTAAACAATTCCCTCGATAAAAACCCGAAAATTTCTTTACCTTTTCCTCGCTGGGAGATGTACGAGCTACCTGTAATTAATAACGCTAAAATGGATATTCGGCAAATGAAAACGCCTATTAATTTGGAGAAACCTCGTTGGGTGCTGATTGACTTTCAAAAAGATCAGAAAAACATCAAAGACGTGGATGCATCAAAATTTAAACACTTAAACTTCACACATTTATCGCTTCATTTGAAATCAGAAAAGTACCCATATGAACACATGCAACTGGACTTTGAAAATAATTACTTTCAGGCGTATATTAACTACGCAAACTTTCAACGTGACTACTATGAAAGAGAGAGAAGTTCTCCTCTATTCAACTACAAGCAGTTCAAGGATTTTCCTGTTTTCGTAATCGATTGTTCCAACCAAAATGGAAATTTTAAGAACTCCACTGTCGACATTAAGTTAGAGATGGAGACGTTGAAAAGCTTTTCGCAAGGTGCAGTCGTCTATTGTCTGATAAATGATACAATTATTGAATATGGTCCTATTTCTTCAGAAGTTAAAAAAAATATAAACTTCTTATTAGTTTAAAATAGAATGTATTATTTGTATTTTATTTTAAAATAGAATGTAATTATTATTTCAATAAAACGTTTTATGCGTGTTTTGTGTGTTTTATTGTTAGGTATAAAGTGGCGGTTACAAATACTTTGAGGTTAGTATGTAGTTTGGTAATTTTTCGACATGAAGTTGGTAAAGCAAAAGTTCTCTCTGCCCGTATCTAACTTTGATGACGTAGATTAGAAAAGCAGTAACAAGTATGGTAAAAATGGGAAGTTGTTGATCGACAGAATACGCTGCATGATATCCGGTCCTTCGAATTGCGGGAAAATGAACACTATGATGACGTTGCTTATCGACACGAACGACTTGAAATTTAAAAATATATACATTTTCTCAAAACCGCTTCATCAACTTAAATACGAATTTCTGGAAAATGTATTAAAACCGACAAAAGGTGTAAATTACTTTTCATTTAATGAAAACGAGGGTATTCTGCCTCCTTGGGATGCTAACGCCAATTCAGTGTTTATTTTCGATGGCATCGCCTACTCTAAGCAAGATAACATTCGAGCGTATTATAGCATGGGCAGGCTTAATACGGTAGACTGTTTCTACCTCTGTCAGACATATGCAAGTATTCCAAAGTGTTTAGTTCGTGATAATGCTAACATGTTAGTGCTATTTAGGCAAGACGATCTAAATTTAAAATACGGTTATGAAGATCACGTTGGGACTGATATGCCTTACGACGAATCCAGAGAAATCTGTTCAAAGTGCTTGCAAGGTGCTTACGGCTTTCTCAGTATTCATAAAGCTTTCGACATTAAAGCCGGTAAAAATAGAAATTGTTTCGATCAGTATATAATCAACAACTAAAGTAAAAAATGTTTTAATCTTCCTCGTGAACAGACTCACCTATTTAAATTGTGTAACAGCTATATGAAAAGCTGTTAAAAGCCGTTCCAATCTGTTAAAAGCTGTTCAAATCTCTTCAAAGCTGTTTAAATCTGTTCAAAGCCGTTCAAAGCTGTATAAATCTATTCAAAATACTGTTAAAATGCTGTTCCGAATCTGTTAAAAGCTGTTTCGAAGCTATTCCGAAGCTGTTAAAAGCTGTTATCAAGAGCGAAGTAGTATATATGGATACAAAAGGGAAAGAGTTAAAACGTAGAGTTATTGAAGCTCATGTTGCCGTAAAACAAAAATATCAAGGATTCCAACGAGGAAAACTAAACACCGAAGTACTTATAGAGAAAACATAAACTTATTATAAAGTCTCTTACAGAAGTTACTTCTAAAGTTAAACCGACTTCCACTAATATTACGGTTGCGGTTAACGAATTTTGGGATAAAGGTAAAGCTAAAAAAGAGAATAATATCACAAGTGCAACTTTGAAGTCGTCTCGAATACCAAAGCTTTTGTTTCCATCAAATTATTCTTCACATTGCGGGAAAGCTATACCTCTTTTCGAAGTGCCAATAGGAACTATAGATCCTAATGACGATGCTGATAAGTCTACCCAACCACATCAATCTTCATCTGTAACATCAAGAAGAAGCACCGGAGACGAGTCAACAGATACATCAATGTTATTATCCATGCTGGAAGACACTAGTTCTCTTGAGGCCTTCTTCGAGCAGTATGTACCACTACTGCGGTACTATGTTGAACTTATGATTAGAGATAACGAAAACATGATTGATACAACGTACGGGATTACATATGATGTTAAGGATGATAAATGGCTAATTGGGAAATATGCTGTAGAAATTGTAGGCAACGATCTAATTATTAAAGGACAATATGAAGGCATGCATGGCTTATATGAATTGTTGATTATGAAGAAACCGAATTTTTCGCAAGTTACACAAGCTGATAAAGCTAACTATAAAAGAATAATATGCCGTACAAATGTTATGGGACGCAATTTTACCTCCACCGATTAAATTAAGGGAAATAAATCTAACAAGTATGTAAATTTAACTAAACCTATGCTAGACGAAGGTGAAAGATAATAAATGTCGGCTGTTGCAGTAGCACACAAAGCGAAAAAAAAACTTATAAAAGTGTCGGTGGTGGTGAACTCTTCAAAGAAGTATATCCTAACACAAAGTCACCAGAGTATAAGTATTGGGACAGTGTTCACGAATTCGACAAATTACGGCTTTTTGAGCAGGACAGCTAACAGGTCATACAGGTCACAACAATGAAACAGTCGCAATTTTAGAAGAGCTAGCTAAGGGTGGTTACATATACACGCCTACAAATAACGACTTTTTACGTGAGGTCATCAATAAGCTTTAGGTATTTGTTAAAGTAATAATCTATAAACAACAAATTATAAAGGAGATGCATAAACCTGCTAGGCGATACTCTCCTGGAAGGCGTACTATAATTAAGGGACTATATGAGTCATGGTAGGCAGATTTAGGTGAAATTATACGTTATGCCAAACAAAATAAAGGTTACAAATACATTTTAGTGGTCATTGATTGTTATTCGAAATTTTTATGGACTCACTCGTAAAAATCAAAGGCCGGTGAAGATATTACTAAAGCTATGAATTCGATTTTAAGAACGATGTGCGGCGTTGTCACGGTCCATTTTTAGCTTTGTGACAATTTTAAACCTTATGTGCAATATTCTTGTCCTCTCATCTATTACGCCCATGAGTGAGCGTTATTATAATATTTTAGAAAATTGTGCTTCGGTGTTGCATATTTAAATTTCTGTTGTCTCTGTATTTTTATTTTAAACTAACTAAATACTTTGATTTCTTTAACCTAACATTACTAAATAATTAACTGCTGATTACCTTTTTATTCTATTCCTTTTGCTCATTTTATTGTCAATGATTTAAGATACGCGCTTTAAGAAATTACTTGGGATTTCGAAATTAATCTTGCGAGCTGTCTATCGTATTTCTAAGGTGGTTTGAAACCTTACTCTATTGTTAGCTTTTACTGGAATAACTAGTGTGAATTTTCCTGTGCTTGTAATGCTGTTTCTTTCTATCGCTTTAAGAAACCTATTATTAATTAAGATGGGGTAAGTCTTTTGCTTTGTTTTGTCGGTGACTTATGTAATTTTTGTCTTTCTGAATTTATATTTTTTCACTCCTTCTTCTTACTTCTTAACCTGATTGCCGTCTACGAGTCCGATTAATATCTCGAAGGACAAAGATCTGGTCGACACGGATGCTCTCATTCTTATGAAAGCCCCGAAGACTGCAAGACTCCCGTATGGTTGCCGCTTTGTCTCCTGGACGCTGGTCCCTAGGTACTACTGTATTGATTCTTTGGATACCACCTGCCATGTATAAGAACAAGGTAGGTCTGTCAAATCATTTTCTTTTGTATCTTTCTTAAATTAATTTAAGTTACGAATTTTAAAATACGTTCTAATATTTTACTGTAAATTTGGTCAGCCAAAATTTAGTTAGTTATTTAATCATATAATTAATTTTTTTTAACCATGCGATTTGATTTAAGAACTTAAATTTTCTTGCGCTAATTTTCAAAACACAGGACAACTCTGGGTATTTGTTTACGGTTAGCGATTAACTCTTTTGGTGTAAATAAAACACAGATTTTTACTTCATAATCTTCATTTTGGTTACAACTAAATTGAACAGTAAATGTTTGTTAAAATTACATTTAGTTCTCCGTATAAATAAATTTTACGTTCCTCTGGAACACTTTGATAATTAAAGAAATTAGTCAAATCTGCTTTCAGATTTTTCCCGTTCTTTCTTTTAATGTCAATTTTTATGTTATACAATTAAAAGTTTCACGTAAAGCCAAATAATTTTACTTTAATTCATTTCTTATGTTTTCTGTTTTGATATTGCATTGTACTGGACAGCCATACAGATGTAAAAACGTTATCGACGCTACATGTATAAACCTTCAATGTTTTATTCTGAACTGAGCAACGTATTTGTACTATTCACGAACTTTTAATAATTTACAATCATTTGCTTATAAACGTTAATTTATTTTGTATAACTATTGCATTTACCTTTAAACCAATTAATAAATTGGTATCTTGGTGTTTCAACAGGATAAGGTTCTTGTTATTTCTTGCCACCTAAATTTCTTTTTCAGGTAAACTATTTTGCATAATCGATTACCAGGTGTGACCGAAAAGTTATTTGACAATACTTTTAGTTCTAATGCTATATGTGAATCATTATACTCGTATTCTCAAATTTAGTATTAGTACTGTGTGTTACCTACATACGTTTCGCTTTAGCATATTCAGGGTGCACCGTAAATGACTCTTTTCCTGTGCAGGTTTTGCACCGCAAGTTATTTAGTACTTAGAGGCGTGGCTCTCAAAAGCCTTACTTCCTTATCTCTACGATCTTATCTAGATAATTATTATCTTTATTCTACGATAATTCAATGGCTCATTAGCTCATTACCCTACCACCGATTAAGCTGTCCGAGCCGAGCAACCCTCTCTTTTACCACGTAAGTTATCCGTCGTTTCCTTTCCTATTTACCATCCTTCCCATTTTATTCTAGGGCGAAGCTAGCATACGTGGTAGCGTATTCCTCAAAATTTGCAAAGTGATTAAGGCAAAAAATTTACAACGATAAATTTGCAAATTTAATGAAATACCATAACAGCAATCATTACTATACTTATTCCACGAAGAAATATGCAATGGCAGAACGAGTTATTAGAACCATTAAGCAAGATTTGTGTAAAACGTTTAGTCTGCTCGGAAGATATCGTTGGATTAATGTACTTGATGAAGTCACGAGAAGCTATTACAATCGTAGACATCGAACTATTGGAATGAAGCCTGCTAACGCCCCCTCTAACACGTCTGTAATAAATTAAAAATATTCCGCACACATCATTACAGTATTGGTGACGTAGTACGAATTAGTAAATTCAAAGGAGTATTTGAAAAAGGATTTACGCCCAATTCGTCGACCAAGCTGTTTAAAATTATCCAAATTCAAATTACCAACCCCGTTATATATAAACTGGCCGACATACAAAATCAGCCCATTCTTGAAGGCTCCTACGAACAGGAACACCAGAAGACGACTCATGATGATGTCTACCTAGTTAAAAAGGTGCTGAAATGCAAAGAACAGAAGGTTCACATCAAATGGCTTGGATTTTGAAGACCCACCTGGGAAGATGCTTCTGTTTTACTTAATTAAATTAGCATTAAACTTGAGATGTATATAATAGTTAAATAAATAAAAGAATTACAAACACAAAAGCAATTTAATTTATTTTCACTTTTATAATAAGAAAATTCAAGGTTTTTTTTTATTTATATAGCTATTAAATATTCGTCATAGAATAATATCCCCATGGTAGCGTATCCGAAGTATCCTTTAATAAGTACCCTTTATCATCAAAAGCGCTTAATCTAATTTATTTTACTCTGTTCTATACTGTAGACATTATGTGCAAACTATCTGATAGTTCTTTGGTTTACTATTATTGTAATGTTGTTCCTTAAGCAGTTAAGATAGTCTTCAAAATCAATTTTACTTCTAAAAACGCTATATTTAGTTCCTTTAGATTTTTAATTAATTTTTTCCCCTTCAAATCTGTATGTGGACATTTTAGATGTTAACCCTATTAAATGAGTCACAATTTTGCCATTTAGTTCATCTTTTATTAGGGCGGTTATCTTTTTGTTAACTTGAGGAATTTTATATATATATATACAGGGTAAGTCAAGATTCCCGCCGTCTTCTATAGCGCCTTTATTAATGGATATAGAATAAATTATTTCCTACAAAAAAATTTTCTA
>JAHWXV010120971.1:0-14123 GCA_024586415.1 Phrixothrix hirtus
CGAAAAACACAGACCGAAAAAGTTGGCAAAAAATTATAACAACTGTCAAATGTGACGTTATCACATTACCACTTGATCTCAAAAGTTAATCAATTATTACTTATTGTTAGTCCAACAGATCTACCAACTTTGATTAAGAAATTCCTACTCCTTCTTGGTGTTGGGATTTCTATTTCACTGAGTATATATTTTATAAATAATTTATTGCGCATCTGGCTCTGTTATGAATTTTCAATGATCCCCATTTATCGGGAAATTTGTGTAAAAAGCTATTTAAATCAATCATAACAATGTTTAATCACTTTTCAAAGCTCAGTTATTAAAAAAGTTGTTTATTAAAATTGATAAAAAATATTCAAACTAACTTTACTGTATGATACTAGATTCAATATTTTTTTTTTGATATAGACTATATTAAAACTATATTTTGTGCATAAGTGTCATTAAAAGGTAACTATTTCGATATCATAGACACACGCATATTAGTTTTATTTATATGTGCAATTTTTATTAAAATAAATTAATTTATCCAGGTTAAAAATCCAAAAATTTGTAAGTGCAACTTTTGGCTGGATTTTCTGTCATAGATACTATAATTACTGATCTCAAACTAATCGCTTGCTCCTAGTTACGGGAGCGATGAGAACTCACGTCCATCTCGTTAAGAAACGATTTCTAACTCAGGCAGTCATAATTAAGTGTGTTAATTTTACGCGAATACAATGACGCCATTTTATTTCACTAATTGTCCCAATAAACATCAAGTTGTATTGCTGTAGTTGTTTTCCAGGGGGGTTTACGATAACAATGTGTAAATTCATTCGGCAATAGAAAGTATATTGTGTTCATATACTATAAAATAAAACATAATTTTTGGTTGGTGTGGAATTATTGAAAAAAATCATATATACCGATAGACATCGAATGTGGCACAAGAAAGAAACAATATCATAAATTTCTTCTCGAAGGCTTAGTAGAAACAAGTCATTCATTATTTAAATTTTATAGTTTCAGTTCGCCGTTAAATTAAAAGTTTTATAGAACTGCCTTTTGTTTTTTGCTCTACTTTATTTAACGTCTTTGAATTTATGAACGGTATCGTATAACTTACTTTGAGTTTGGTGGTGTTTTGAAACGGCCTGATATATTGGAATGTTAGTTGTTGTGTTATGTCTGAGGAACGGTTGAACAATTCTGAAATCGTGACCTGACTTTTTTTTAAACTACTTCTAATTAGAATTTCTGCTGTAGGTAATTCCATTTAAAATGTTGCAAATTACGCGCGCCGAGTTATCAACAAGCAAATTGGTCGTCATTCAAGAGGCAGGGGTATAAAACAACGAGATTATTTAAGTAAATATCTGTAGTGTTTAGAAAGGCATAGGGCGTAATACGCAATGCGCTGTGGATTAGCCTAATTCCTAGTTCCGTTCAGATAAGGGTTTTGGAGAGCACCGTGCGCCCTTATACAATATACTACATCCCCTCAGCTGCTGCTCACTCGTCACCAGGACGCGTGACTGTTCATTATTACTGAACGTGATTTGAATTTATGAATCCTTATCTTGTCGCGAATATTTTTAATTTACACTCTTGTATAAATTCAATTAATAAAAGCAACGAAATGTAGCAATTTACTCGAATAACTTTATCAAATAAAATTGCGGACTTGTAATATTCCGAGAAGAAAGAGGCCGCTAATTGGCGAAAAAGAATGTCAAGCTAAATACACACAAAAGTTGTGTTAAATCGATTAGGAGGTGGTGTGTCGGTCAGTTTCACAGGGTGACGAAGTCCGGGTGTCATTAACTCTGCGCAACTTAAGTTATACGCTCGGTGGAGCGTGGCGGCCCCGGTGACATCGAATCTACTCCACCTACCCACTAAGTTTGCTTTTTTATGATCTTTATGACAAAGTTTTCTGTAATCATTTTTTTCATTTTAACTTTATCTACCTACACGTTCTTCATCGATAAATGAATTTAAAAAACCGTTCTCATCGTAAAGACTTTGTTTTTAAAACGGAAGCTTTAAATATTACAAAAAGATTAAAAGATTCACTTAGAACTGTTATACAAAAGCATCCCCTATACCGCATTCCATCACGATCTCGTTACTCATTTGCGTCGTTAACACCCTTCTAGTTGTATCTGAACAACCCCAACCAGTCGCTCTTTCGAACAAATTTAGATTTAGAAATTCGGTGTCAAAATTGACACGACATTAGAAATGTACCTACAAATCTTTGAAATAAATGTTTTGCCAAATGCTTAAAGAGTTTTATTTAGAATGAAGAGATTCTATTCTCTGCAATTCGTTCTTGTATATAAAATACATTTATAATCTCAGTCAAAGTATGCCTTTCAGCCATAATTGCTTAGATGTCAACAGTAGCTAATTGTCCTCATTTAATAACTTACTCGTTCTAATAAGCAATAATTACAGCCACTAAGTTTATTGCCTATTGTATTTCTAGTGAAAATAATTTAAACGAAATTTTAAAGAATATGTTTTAACCACCCTCATGAAAGTTAATAAACCGGAATAATGTGCCCATTATTAGAATTAAAATCATGTTATTAAATCTATTCATTAAATGGTAATTATTTCCTTAGTTATTACTGCATAATAAAAAACATTAAATTAATTATCAAGGTAACAAATCATTAGGTAAATGAAATTTCGAGTTGCTAATTTTTAAATTGTACCTGAGTCTCAAATGTAAATTTATCAGTAAATGGTCTAATGCTAATCAAAACTGTATGCATAATTAAACGATTTTCAATTTCGTAAACTTTCATGTCATAGTGACGTCGTTTAAAGATTACACACTATACGAAGATGTATTGATAAGTTTTTAAGCTAATATAGAAAAAGTTCGTTAATAAAGATTTTTAGTTATTGTTGTATATTCACTATTATTACATTATTACATTGGACCTACCTAAATGTCTTACAACCGTTGAGAGAAATCCGCCCCCCGTCATTTTTGAGTCGCCCCATTTTGAGATTATTTGAAAACTGCTTATATTACAGCGTAATTTTTAGTACAAACGCTATATCAGGCAACACGAAATAAAAAATTCTGATGTAGGACAAAGCACGCCTTTCTCCATAAATAATTAAAATATTATTTACGTTTATTTTAAGAACAATCCAAGTTACTGGACACGCAAAACGCTGCTTAACTCCGCAGATTTTTCGCGATCTCGCTTCAACAAATTTTCTTAGATAAATCGAAAGAGTATAATAGGCGTAACGAACGTGGCAAGTTTAAAAAATATCGTGAAAGCTGTTTTCGAGAAAATCGCGAAAAACCAAAAAATGACAAGATGAAAGTGACACTTCCGGTTACCTGATATTAATGAAAATATTGAATCTGCATGTCTGCATACCCACAAACTTAAATATAAAATTTTGTTTAGCTACGCCTTTTCGTTTTCGAGAAATTCATTTTCCAAAAATATGATTTTCATATTCACGGGACCCGAAAACGCGCATTTCCACTAAAATTTCCACGTCGAAAATTTTAGACAAAAACAATACTTTCTCTTTTACTTATATTTCATGTAGGGAAAAGATTAAAATAATGATGTATGGTACTATGAGAAATTAAAAACATTTTGTCGTAAATAAAGAAAAATATTTAAAAAAGTCTGGTGTGAGACAACACACGACTTTCTCTTACACACATAGATATGCAAATAGTGTCCACAAATGATTAAATTATTATTTATGTTTATTTTGAAAACGATAATTATAATTATAACAGTCACCCATCCAAGTTACTGGACATGCGAAAGGCTGTTTAACTCCGGAAATTTTATCCGATAACTTGCTTCAACGCATTTTTTCAGAAAAACCGTTTATTTCACGTAAAAGGGCATTGAAAGCATAATAACCGTAGAAAGTTTTAAAAAAATGTAACTGTTTTTGAGGAAAACGCAAAAAACTTAAAAATCCAAAGAATAAAGTGGCACTTCCGGTCATTCAATTTTAACTAAAAGCTTGACGTCTTATGTGGGAACAATAAAAGACAAATATAAAACGTCACTTTTATATGATGTTTAGTTTTTGAGATATATTGTCTACAATTAATACTTTAAGTACTTCCGATTACTCGATTTTTGAAAATTTATTAGAGAAACTACTTATTTCATATAAAAGGGAATGAAATAGCTAAGAAATATACCAAGTTTTAAAAAAATCGTTAGAGCTGATTTCAAGAAAATTGCAAAAAACGAAAATTCGGAAAATATCTAAAAATGACAGAAATAAAGTGCAACTTCCGGTTATTAGATTTTGACTGAATTCTTTATTTCGTATACAAAGGCAGTTATGACCACAAATATAAATTTTCGTTCAACTAGGACTCTTAATTTCATAGTTATTTTATTTAGAGTTAACGGTGAAGGTACTTCCGGTTACTCAATTCACGGAAATTTTTTTGAGAAATAACCTAGACTATATGAAAGCTCATTAAATGGCTAAGAAATGTAATAAGTGTAAAAAAAATCGTTTGAGCCAATTTCGAGAAAATCCTGAAAAACGAAAAATTCGGAAAATACCTAAAAATAACAGAAATAAAGTTGTATTTCCGGTTATTGGATTTTAACCAAATTCTTAATTTAGCATACAAAGGTAGAACGTCAAATATAAATTTTCGTTTATCTAGGACTTTCAGTTTCATAGTTATGTTATTCACAGTTAATGGTAAGAGTACTTCCGGTTACTCGTTTTACGGTCACTTTTTGGAGAAACTGTCTTAATTATATAAAATGGGATTGAATATATAAGAAATACAATAAATTTTAAAAAATCGTTATAGCCGATTTCGAAAAAATCGCGAAAAACCAAAAAGTGACAAGAGTAAAGTGGCACTATCGGTTATCGGATTTTAGTAAAATTTTTGTACTAGTGTGCGAGGATCGATTCAAACTCAAATATAAAATTTTGTTAATATACGACTTTTCGTTTTCGAAATAGCCTGTTCACACATACACGCACACGCGCAAGCGCGCACGCAAGCCCGTCCGCAAGCAGCACGCGCGCATGAAACCACACACACCCTCACGCGTCCATGCGCACAAGCGCGCATGCACACGCCCGCATGCATACACAGTGAGAGATAGAGAGACAGACCAATTTTTAATAACACGTTTTTCGTACTCAGAGGACACAAAAACGTGTATTTCCACTAAAATTTCGACATCGAAAATTTTGGACGAAAACAATACTTTATATTATATTTCATATAGGTAAGAGAAAGTAAATATATGGTGTAGGACAACACACGACTTTCTCTTACAATGCAAATAGTGTCCACAAATGAGTAAATTATTACTTACGTTTATTTTGGAAACCCATCTAATTAACTTGCCACGCGAGACTCTGCTTAACTTAGAAGATTTTCCTTAATAACTCGCTTCAACAAATTTTCTCAGAGAAACCAATTAGTTTGGTTATAAGAGCAGGCGTGAGAAATGTAAGTTTTAAAAAAATCGCTAGAAACGTTTTGGAGAAAATCGCAAAAAACCTAAAATTCGCAAGAATAGAGTGGCACTTCCGGTCATTCGATTTTAACAAAATTCTTACTAGAACGGATTAAGAAGGTAGTGAACTGAAATATAAAGTTTCACTTTTCTACGACGTTTATTTTTCGAGCTACATTGACCACACAGACCAAATTCTAAAAACATGTTTTTCGAACTCATGAGGTCTGAAAACGTGTATTCCACTAAAAACTGGACACCAAAATGTTGACCGAAAGCATGACTTTCTCTATATTGATATTTCATACAGGTAAGAGAAAGTAATAAATATTTTATTTCTAAATTTTTAAATATACACCTAGGGTATATAGTAGAAACTAAATATAAATTCTCAAACACACGAAAATAACATAGATAACACTAAATATTGAAGGAGTTAAATATAAATTCTTCAAAAAATAAAAAAGCATAATTCTTGGTTACGTAAGAAGAAAATGTATTTTAAATTTGAGCTAATCTCTCATAAGAACCTTGGAAGTTTTCAGTTTCTTTACTATTGGTCGTCAGAGATGAAATTTGTAGAAACAAAGGCAAAGTTGGTTGATAACTTACAAATATAAGTAATTATTTTGTTCATCAAAGTATGCACCCATATTGTCTATACACTTTTGCCATTTAAGCGGCAGGTGGTTCAGGACGGTGTTACAAAACCCTGGCGGACGAGAACAACGAATTCCTGGAAGGCCAGTTTTACAGAATTTCGGAATTAAATTGTTTTCCTATTATAAACTTCCTCAAATTGCGGAAGAAGTGCTAGTCAGTGAGGGCAAGGTCTAATGAGTCTGGAGGATGATGAAGAAGTTCCAACTCCAAGTCCTGTAGTTTTGCCACAGTCATTTGTGCAGTGTGTGGTCTAGCGTTATCAGGGAATAAGAGAGGAGTCGATCTGTTGACCAATCTAGGCTATTTTTCTTTGTTTTTGCAACATTTCGTCCAATTGGTTGCAGTATATTTCTCCTGTGATCAATGATCCAGGTTTCATGAAATCATAATGGATCACATCTGCGCTAGACCACCAAAAACTCGCCATCAGCTTCTTTTGATGAATATTGCGCTTTGAAGTATGTTTTGGTGATTTATCCTTGTCCAACTACTGTGCTAAACGTTTGCGATTGTCATAATGGGTCCATTTCTAATCACTAGTGACAATTCGATTCAAAAATGGATCAAATTTGTGTTGAGAAAGGAACACCAAGCGTTTATTTCTGGTTTTCATTCAATTCATGTGGAACCCACGTATCCCCACTTTTTCACTTTAGCAATTTAAGCTAAGTGAGTTAATATCGTTTGTTTGCTAACACCAAACTTCAATGATAATTTATAGGCATTCTGGGATAGGGCAGACTTAACGGTGACCTTTAGTTCGTCATTATTGACCTTTGATTCTGGGCGGCCGCATGGCTCATTTGTGAGGTCAAAGTTACTTGTACGAAATTTGATGAACCAAGTTGATACTATCTGCTGAGTAGTAACACTAAAGCCAAATACACTATTAATGTTTCGCGCGGTCTAAGATGCCGTAGTTTCACGTAAGAACTTATAATAGTGCGAATTTTCGACCGTTCCATTGTCAACAAAATTAATTTTTAAAAAATGGTTTTAATATGTTTTAGAGCTTACAATGATTTCTTTAAACAGGTGAGATATGTAACTTTCCAACAAAAAACACAGAACTGTAAAATATTTTTTGCGCTTTCGAGCTGTTTTTGTATATTTACCGGCTATGTTGATTGTCACGTTATGATATGTTTTCCGAAGTGTTGTGATTGTCATAGTAATGCTACGATAACAAGCACGTTATGGTTCATAACGGTACTAGTACTGTTATGAATCGGAATAAAGGTTTGATATCAAATTGTAATTACTTGAACGTTGTCGTTAGCGTAAAGAATCGTCTAGGTAGAACACACGATCGTTAAGTGTCTTAATACAACAGGTCTCGACCCTTCGGGTCTCGTTTTTCTAACTTTTTCTCTGCCTGTTATATACTAAAGCCGACGTCAACTAATCAGCTGTTACAGTTGGTAATATTATTAACTGCAAGTTTTATCCTTGCCAGCCCGTATTTTCACTTTTCTTACTCTGGTGGTACTCTATGTTAGGGAATATATAGTCTTCGTACATTTTCTGATGAGGTCTAAAAAAGAACAAAAATGAATTTTCTACAATTTTTAAAATGTTTGCTATGTATTCTTTTGTTGTGCCTTTGTGCCGAGTCGCATTAAATCGGAATCAACAAAGTAACGATTTATAGGTAAATTCATAACCACATTAAGCGTTATAGTACATAATATTTAAGAAGATAAATAACTCTTTAATCTAAAATCTAAAATTACAGAAATTACAAATGTTTTGGTTCGCGTTAGTAAACCTAATATAAATGATTTATTAGAACGAGCTAACCTGACTTGATATGGCGCTCCAAAACAATTGAATCTATCTATATACTTCAGATAAAATAAAACCTTTTTTTTACTATATCTAAGAATATTTATCTTTATATAAGCCCTTATTATTTAAGTAGCAAATTAATGAAATACTAAAGTTTAAAAGAAACGTTTATTAAAAAAAATAAATAAATATGATTGTATTAATTTAGAAATGAATAAATCAGTCTATAAAAATTACTAAAATATTATTGATTTAATAGTCCACCATTGACAGTTTAAAAAATTAAACTTACTAATCGGATTGATTTTCAATATTTATGCAAGGCACTGCTGTGTTCTAAAGAAATTAAATTAACAGTTAAATGAAATAGTAGATATCTTAAGAATCTCGTTCTTAAGTAAATACTATCTATTAAAATTTACGGTTTTGACAAAGAATAAATATTGATAAATTGACCTTCAGTGATTTGGATTCTCAGGTTACCTCTATTATTCGATGACGATTTCTCGAATCAATCTTGATTCTTGAAGCACAACGCAATTATACGCATTAACTGTTGACTTTTAATCAATTAAATCTGTAGGTTCTCGCCCTCACGATTAATTACTAAGCGATGATCTAAGTAGTCTCATAATGTGGTTGTTTATAACAGATAAGTTAACTGAGGTTCTCACAATTAGTTTAAATTTCCCTCCGGACGTGACTTTAAAAATCTTACCTACTTTAGCCTAAGTATTTCTATTTCTAGAATTTAAAGTTATAAAGCTACAGTTTATTACTAAAATTGTATTTTCTAACATTATGTACATCACACACCATTCTTGAATGTGATACTTGAAAGGAATGGGCGTCGTCTGTTTCTTTACAAATTATTTTGTAAGTTTAATTTTTATGTGAATTAATTTGTATTGTGATTTATATAATTACGAAGTGAATTAATTATAAATAGTTAGATGCTGCGAATTCGTGAACAATAGAAATGACTAGGTATTAAAATACTGAATACTAATATCCTGTATCTTGCTAATTTTCAATCATTGTATATAGAAACTCTTTGATATTTGTAAGTAACTAAATTTTAAAAAGGTCACGTGCAAACAAAATTACATTAATCAGGGTGTGGAACTGTCTAACAATGAAAAATCAACATTTTAGAACGTTTATATAAACAAGTTTCAAAGATACATGGCGACAAGAAATAAGTTATTAAAAAATTTGTACTCGTTAGAAGTCTGTTTCCAACTCCACCTTACATTGCGCAGTGAAATAAATACACTGTCGATAACTTGCCCGCCGCAATTAAAACGTCGTTTCTAATAACACCTTGGGTAAGACAGTCGTTAAAAATTAACTCAGCCCACCTCGCTTACTTTATAACTAATTATACGAATCAGTTAGTGAAAAATAAAGTACTAAAAATTACATTGAGTGATTAATTATACACAAAAGGCGTTGCAAAATATAATTCTTTGATTAAGACAGGTATACAAATTGATTACTAATTAATTACTTGCAATCCAGTTGAGATGGCGGTAACGCACATCCAAGCTCGCACTAGCATGCAGCAAATCAGAAGTGTTAGAAATAGATGTAGACAAAATCAGTCTTTTATAATTTCTGAGTGCGCTTATTACAAAACGCAAAATTCCGATACATAATGAACTAAATAAAAATTTCTTAAATTATTAATAAGTTCAAACAGTAAATTTTGTAGGAATAAAATAAACACAAAATATTTATACTCAATTAGGTCATGTTCTTAAAACATGCTAGCATAAATTAATGCTAAAATACTTTCATTTCAACAGTATTCACAACTGGTTGAATAATATTAGGCAGTATTTTTTAAGTTTACGAATCTTAGATCAAGATAAGAGCAATTGCAGTTAAGTTACAAACTATTAGTAATATAATTAAATTACACTCAATTATACAGTATTTTACTCACGTAATTACTATAATTGTGCATGAATTTTTTGTTACCGTGCATGTTGAAAAATGTATAAAACAATTATTGTATCAACATGTATATATTTTTAAATACTAACTAAAAAGTTATAAAATAATGTGTTGGATCTTATAAGCTAACGGTGACCTTAACGTTTCAGATGCAGCTAGAAGTAGAGTATGTTTTTAAATGTACTAAAGCAATCATAAGTTTCGAAGTGTTTGCATTAAAGTTTATTTTTGAGATGCGCAAATACGAAGACAAGAGTTAGTAGTCGCGATATAACTTTGAACAACATAAAAAGTTGCTCATTTAACACGAGTATAAAAATTAAAGATCGCCGATTATGAAGCGTGAGTTGTCATGAACAATTTCAATAACCAGAGCGATTAACACTTTAAAACTACATGAATTGTCTCCAGTTAACAAAGAACTGAGAATAATGTTTTGTTCATCCTAATTTATGGGGGTTGGAAATAATGTTTAAGATAATGACAGTTACACTGTTTCACTTTTTAATCACTGTTTTATATTTGTGTCCTGCAAGAAGTCCGATAGCTTTTTTCTAGGTTGTTCACTCCCTACTTGGTATATGACGAAAATCTTAATTTTTTCTTTTAGACAGAATGAATTATTTCCACGATAATAACCCTAAACACCCTAAAATCTTTTGTGTTAAATCGATTACATTCTGCCAAATCAAAGAGTATATTGCTTTACTTGATAAGTTTGTAGAAAATTAAGACACAAATCGTTTTGATTTTGTGAAAATTAATTTCTAAAATTAAAAGAAATTTGAAAACTTTAATCTCAAGCTCAAGTGATCTATTAAAAGTCATATTATACATAATGATTGCGTAAAAAGTAATCAAATTACATAAACACTTGTATTTGAAAGAAAAAGTAAAATACAACCAGCACATATTTTAAGATAGTTCACCGACGGTGTGTGTTGCGAAATTATAAAAATCCATATATCACATGAGATGTTCGGCCAAATTTACAGTGCTATAAAAGATTTTAAACGAATCGCAATAAATTGGGATGATAAAGTTTTAAATAAATGTACCTTAGTGCCATTGTACAATTACCCTGGAAACTTCTTCATTTAACGAAAATATCCGCAATAACTTGCCAGAGCGACGTTTTCTGCTGTTTGACATCTCTACATTATATCAATCGAAGCCCATTTTACGTTTTTTAATTTAGCATAAAAACTGCTGAAATGATTTAGTCAGTAAATTCACAGATCTAAAGTAGAAGATCCTGGGATAAAAAAGGTATCAGGATCGTACGCAAGGGGGTCGAGGTGGATCAACTTGTGAAAGTCCATCATTTTAGTATATTTTAGAAATATATATCTACTAGTAATTATTAATACGACTTTCTAATATTTTAAAAAAGCGAAAGAAGGATATGGCGAAAAGTGAATGAAACGTTAACTTGTCAGAACTTGACACGGAAGTTGTAACGTGTCACCAACTTTTCAAACTAATTGCAGTTTTTTAATTTGTGTTGTGAAGTGATAATTTATTTTTTTGGCTCAAAGTATGACACGTAAAAGTTCCAGTAAAATTTAACGCAGTTTGAAATAAAGAATAATCTTTCATTCCATTTATGTTAAAGACAATTATTATAACTAAATAAATAGCTGTTTAAAAATATAAAATGTTAATAACGTAATTCGCTACAAAAATGTTCTTGTGTAAAAATCGAATTTACTAGATAAAGTAAAAAAAAATTAAATAAGGGTGAAACATTTTAGGGGTAGACAAACATTTGCGAGTTATGGTAATTGTCTGAAATTAGCTATAAGAAATGTCGGAGGTTGGAAATGTGGAACTTGGCTCGTAGTACAAAGTTTTAAGAATAATAGGCTTAATGCAATTAATTAACAAATCAACTAGAATGCATTGAGTTTAATAAACAATTTGCTAAAATAAAATAAATTTTGTAAAATAAATTCTGGTAGAATAAAGTGAACTATTTAAAAAGAAATGGCTGTATTAGAGCTATTAACCATAGAGATGTGAAACAAAAATTGAATTTACCAATAGCACAGATAAGCCTATATAAAAAACAAACTCTTAATTTTTGAAATTAGTCAATTACACATCCCCACCCAAATGTAAAACTTTGATCAAAATATAAATAAACCGCAACAGGCTGGTCTCTCTACTTAGCTATATAAATAATTGCACTTTGTTGCTAAATATAAACCGATATATCGACCGACAGCAACTTGCAAAGATTTAATTTTGATTACACTTACCAATTTTGCTAGATTTGTCAAATCCGAAGCATAGCTTCCTTACACTTGATTGTTCAGTAAAAGCAACACTATACACCCCTGCAGATACGATTCTTGTAATTAAGCACAAGATGCAAGACGTACTGATATACTCATGACTTTATCGATATGTACTGAACTCGAATACCGAAAGAAGAACTTCTATATTGCACAGACCGAAAACACGCCAGAATCAGTTATTCACTAAGATAACAAAGCACATCTGCAAAATCGTACCGAAAAACATTTACACAGTCATTATTAAAATTGTTTTGCAACCTATTTAGTTAAAGGTTAACATTTAAGCATACGCTACGTGTCGTTATATTGAATTGGGTTCTAAGGTTCTAACCTGCTTTCTGCATACGCTACGTGTCGTTATATTGAATTGGGTTCTAAGGTTCTAACCTGCTTTCTGCATCATTCGATTTATACATAAATAAAGTCTGTATATAATACATACCGAATTTCTGGACATAAATATATTGTGAGTTAGTAATGTTGCCGTATGCTATACTGAGTGTCCCAGAACGTTCACTCCAGCTAATAACTTCGTTTTGACAGAAGCAACACTTTTGATTTTTGGAGGTTATGCATTAGTCGTAAAGGAGTTTACATCTGTAAACAAAATCTATATTTTAACGTTTAAGTTCAGTGCTGTCAATGTCAAATTTGAAAAGTCAAATAGAACACTCTATATATTATCATGTCAATAAAAAGCCTGTTTTATTTAGAATGCAACGATACAAACTTAAGATATTTTAAATACAAATAACCAAAAAAAAAAGAAATAAGCAATAACAAAAAACGTAAAATGTATACACAAAAAAACAAAATAACTATAGCGCGTGTTCAAGCGGTTGTTCATTTTGTGTTACGCATGTCTCAAGTTTGTAGTAAAGTTCCTGTACATGCTGCAGTTATCATTTCCGGCAAAGTAGTGTATACAAGTTCTTTAAGATAACCCAAAAGAAATAAGTACATAGGGGTAAGATCCGGTGACCGTGCAGGCCAATATATGGATCCATTTCTTCCGATCCAGCGGTCTGGCTAGATCCTGCTTAGATATTCCGTTACCTCTTGTTTGTTGTGAGGAGGAGCACCATCTTGTTGCCACCACATGACTCTTCTTTCGTTGATGGGTATGTCTTCCAGCAATTCGAGGAAATCAGTCTGCACAAAATTTAAGTAGCGTGCACCAGTTAAAGTACCTTAATAGAAGTACAGACCAACGATACAGTAATTTAGTAAACCACACCAAACATTAACCCTCCAAATGTGTTGAAAATGTTTACAATTCCATTATTATGAAAACGGCTTTCATCACTCCGCAAAATGTTATTTAAAAAAAACGATTATCATGAATTTTAACTAGAATTTCTACTATAAATTGTAACCGTATCTGAGGATCTTTAGGCGTAAGATCTGGGTGGTACTGATGCTCCTACAATGCTCTTTGTATTGATGTCTTGCTAATATTTGTTGCTGATAAAACCTAACGGACGGAAGTATGAGGATTAATCCCTATATATACCAAAATATCTAGTGAGTTATCTTCACTGTGTACATTTCTTTGACGAACTCTTTGCTGCTTGCCATTAGGAAAAGTACCCCTTCTCAATTTTTGTTCGACTTTGGCAAACGTTGTGTTGACTGGAGCAGTACGATTCGGAAATAGTTCTCTATACAGAATTTGAGACAAGTCAACATATTCGTTACGTTGGAATTTTGCGGCTTAACAATGAACGATGAACTCTGGGCTAACGGTGTACCAAGTTTTTAAATAACTTTTAGCACCTTCGTCCTGAATTATTATTATTATTTATTATTATTATTTATTTTTTATTTATTATTATTATTTTACATACATACATGGTGAATACAGTATAATTATTCTTATTTACAAAATTTTCTAAAATTGAGAACATTCTCATGTTGCACC
>JAHWXV010121000.1:0-21081 GCA_024586415.1 Phrixothrix hirtus
ACCAACTTGTTTTGCACCGGGAAGATATAAAACTGTTAATCTCAGTTTGACAGTTAGAAAATGTAGAATCGTTGCAATTGTTTAACAAACAATCTTGCTATTTGAGTAATCCTCTAAATCAACAACTACTTCGGTCAAATTGCAATTTCGCAATTTGTAATCATTGTTTTGTACTGAACATAGGAATGTTATCCATGGTTGAAAAGCCCTTTTTATGACAATTTCAAAAATGTAAAAATCCAATATGGCGCCCATAAGAAAAACAAAAGTTTGATATGATTGTATAAAACTTAGTAGGCATAGAAAGTTTTCCAGGTCATTTTTGAAGTCCTCATTATTCATTACCCCTGCCCTAAAAATTTGGTGAATGTATCTCTTACAATAAATAAGATATTGATGCTTTTAGAAAACACACATTTTTCGTTTTTGCCCTGTTTCTCAGCAACGGTTTTAATTTTTGAAGATGTAAATCCGGATTGTTAGTGAGCACATAAATATGCAACTTTTCCCCATTTGACTGATCTTATATCTATTATCATTTCTAATATCCCCATGTACCCCATTTTATCCTGGACACACTGTAAAAATTTTCTGATCTTACTAAGAAAGAAATTTTAACCAAATGACTTATTATTTAATGACACCAATCAATTTTTATAATAATATTCATAAAAAGAATTGCATAGTATTGATTAGGACAAGCCATGGGGAACTCGCTGGCCTTTTTCAAGGTGGTCCCTGCAAATTAAAATTAGAGAGGTTAAAATCCCTCAAATATATGAACTAGTTCCTTAGAGTTCCCTAAATAAACATAATTTTAAATAACACTTTCAATTACCTATAAATTTTGTGTTGTATACAGGGTTGTTTTGAAATAGTTGTTGAAACTAAAAATGAGTAACTCTACCTATTAGAAGAGACACATTTTTGAGATTATTAATTTCCATTAAGCCCTTTTTTAAAAATTTTACACATGAAAGCATTTTATGAACTACTGATGTTTGTCACAATTAATCCGTTAGACATTGAAGAAAAAATTTCCTAACAATAAATTAAAACAGCATATCAAATTTCACTCTATTTTCATACTAATAAATGGATGTTGGACCTTCTGCCATAAATAAATGACCTAATTTTTATTTGAAAGTGCTTTTAAAAAAATTAATTTGGGAGTTGTATTAAAATCATCAGAGATAATGTAATTTATAAACAGATAATTAATAGTGATAAAATGTAAATTTAATACAGTTATTTCAAGATAGTTTTCACCAAAAAAAATACGAATTGCGATTATTGTAAAGCACTCAGTTAGCCCCTTTTAAATCTAAAACGTTGTGTACCAATCAAGAGAAAATGTAATTTATGCCAATTTTTCTCAAATTTTACAGAATGTACAAAAACATATTCCAAAGGGATATTACATGTTTTTATTTTTTCAATAAAGCTTTTAGTTCAAAAATAATGAAAATAAAAAACAAATTAATTGTATGAAATAAGTCGTATTCTCTCTTAATAACCAAGTTTTTGCCATTTTCTGATAAATTTTACTTCTACAAAAACATTAAAAAACTGGATTGAAACAGAATGGAGTTTTTTTTTCAATTTTAATTATGCTCAGGGTTAATCAGTACATGTTGCAATGATCTATAACATACTAAGTCTGGAATAAACATACGTGATTTCGTCAAAAATTGGTATGAAACTTCTGACTAGAAATATTGCAAATCAGAAGTTCTCAAAAAGAATTTTCTAAATTCAATTGTGCCCAAATTAAAGCTGTTTAATTTTTTTTATTATTTTTTTGTGAATGTATGAGGCATAAAAAACGTGATTAAAATTTTTACAATCATTTTAAAGCAACCCTGTATATAACTTTATTTAACAACATGCGTTTCTTGAACGATAAATTTTTCAAGAAGAATTAAAGTTTATAATAAACATTAATGAGCAATTATAATAATTGGTGTTTCAAGTATATATTATACAGGGTGTCAACAAAATCACTTCCACCTTAATTTTGTTATTTAAATTTTAAGCTATGTAAGTGAAATTTTATATAGTTATATTACCTTATATGGGGTATATTTTGCATTATCTACAATATCTTGACAACTTCCTGTTTTACCAGACGTTGCTTCATCTATTTAATTTAAATAGAACACCCTGTATATTTTTACATATTTATAAATTCTGTATACTTTTCTCCATATTTATGATTTTCATAACATTTTGGATATATTATGATGATCAAAAACAGTAGTCATCATAGCAGGCCATAACCCTGTTATTGATGTTATTAATTATTATAGTAATCATTAACAACTGTATGATGTTTTTTTAAATAAATGAATAATTTGCACCCAAAGTTATCAAAAATAGTTTTAAAATAATTTCAAAATTTTAAATGGCATGTCCCCTCTATCATATAACATATTCTGATATAAAATTAATATAGGAATCAATTGATACCTCATAAGTTGCATACTATAAAATAATTTATTGTTAAACCAATATTAATGTATAAATTAAAATTTCTAATATCTAGTTACCTAAGAAAACAAATGTTATGAAAATTTGCATACATATGAAGAAAAATATACATAATATAAATATATAAAAATATAAGGATGGTCTATTTAAAAATTAAAAGTTAATGCAACCTCCAGTAAAACTGGAAGATATGTTGTTGCATAATCATGATCGGAAATAAAACCTGGATCCATTATTGGTATTCTAAGACCAAGCAAGAACCAATGCAGTGGATCCATATAAGGGTTCACCACCTCCAAAAATGCTGGATTTTACCCCTTCTTGAGATTAGCCTTTCAGAAAATAATCCTTGAAGTGTGGCAATTAAGGCATTGAATGTGTGGCAATTTGCTCCATCCTATTTGAACCACGGGTTGTCAGTGCAATCTGGCAGTTAATGGAACCGTAATATGAAATATTGATTAATCAACTAACTCGTAGAATATGTCTGATCAATTGGTGAATATGTCCTACACTTTTGTTATTCCTAGAGGTCCAACGAGGGCCTGTCTGACTCAATCCCACGGCAAATCCTGTAGATTTAAACAGTTTTAGCCAATACAATATCGCAGTAGCAATTGGGCCTGCCCAATATAATGTAATTCATAATGCTGTCGATACAGATGTCGCGTGGTAACTAACGAATTATCATTTTGATTATAGGCATGTACACAAAACGCATGTTATTCACCCATAAAATTCTGCATGGCTACTGTCTCCCAGAGCCACTCCCGATTGCACTACTTTCCCCACCTTGTTGCTTATGTCATATGGTGCTAAATTTGACGAGCAAATATTTAAGAATATCTGAGATACCCTGCGTCTTCTTTTGTTTTAGAGTTATAGGCAAAAGTTGATTTTTTTCAAATTTCATTTGAGAAAATGGAGAAGAATTATTGGGTACTTTTTATATAATTTAATATACTGTATAAAGTAACTATTTTAGTTTTTGATTTTATTCAACTGTTTTCCAATTATAACCAAAAAGGTAATTTTTTTAATGGCAGTAGGAGTTGATGTACAAACATAGATTTGTTGTTTTTCGGCTTTAAGAATGCATTGTGGTTTGTTGTATTTATTTTAAATAATGAAGATATTAAGATAATAATGTAAGTTGCATAATCTAGCATAGCATGGTTTTAAGTAAAACCAAAAGGAAACACTTTCACCATTCTTGATGAAAATTTAAAAAAACGTTTTTAGGGCAAATTCCACAAGGTCATCATATTTAAATTAGAAAACTAAAATTTAATATTTTTTCATTTAATCATGGTATCAATAAAAAACCACAAAATTATTAGAATTGGAGTGGATAAGAGAGAAATTGTAACAGCAAAATCATTGTCAGTCTTTCTGGTTTATATGGATAAAACATATGTTCAAAGCATTTAAATTTAAAATATTAAGTTTTACCATTTATTGTAATAAGGTATTACATAGTTTAATAGTAGCTGCGAATTTATTATGGTGATATTTGTTAATTTAATTTTGTAATTAAGTTTTAGTTGTTCCTAATAAATTGTAAGAAACGGAATCTTTGTCCATTATAATTTATTGTGCATTTTTTGTTTTTCTTTCTCAAGGCCTCCAAGTGTCAAAAAACCGTTGTTATAGTGAATTTTGAGTTTTTCTTTGATCTCCCTAATGGTTAAATATAATTGCTTCAATTATATTTGTGTCCATAGATGGAAACATTTTGAAACCAACACTTAATAATTCATTCCACAGCACCTTTACAAAAAGCAAAATTTATATTATAAATTACTCTGACTACACTATGACCAAGTTTGAACTCATACTATAGAACTATTCAAATGTATTTTATGCCCATAATATTGGAAACTTGGTTTTTATACATATATACAGGGTGATTTTAAAATAGACTGACAAACTTTGACCATGCATGTGGTGGTAGTTCTAAATCAAAAGAAAAAAATTTCTTGGCATTTCCAAAAAAATCATTAAAAAATACTAAGGTTGTGGGACCTTGTAATAGCAGAACAGCTTAACATGTTATTTTAATTGAATGAATGATAAAAACATGGCATAGTTGTTATGTCATTCTACAATGCAACATGTACGTTAATCAGTGATGCTAATTTCATTTACAGCATCACGTTGTTTACAAACTTATAATGTTAAATTATCCTAATGTTTGTATTTTATTAAACGCACTTAGTGTCAACGTTTTTTGATATCAAATGTAAAATAAATATTTTGGTTATGTTTAGTTTTAGTATTAGTGACTGATATTGGTGGGACCACTTATTGTTAACTTGCATTAGGAGTGCATTCCAGATGTTTTATTGGAGTTCAATTCTGGGTTTTAAAATATAAATTGATTTATTAGTGTAGTTATTTAAGTTATTTAAGACTGATTTCAAATAAACTAAATTTATTAAAAAAGCGAATATTTCTCAAAGAGCTTATTAATTTGGCGAAGGGGTAGGTTGTTTACCTGTAAGCCATAAGAGAAAGTAACTTTGATGTAGCCTTTTGGTAAGTATTTCATTAATAGCTTGAATTATTGCAATTGCCTTAATTAATTATTCAAATTGCATTCTATTTATTATATTATTGATTGAATATTTAATTGACAATTTGTTACTAATTGCATTTCTATAAATTAAACTTCAAAAAATTAAATTATTTAAATGCGTAAATATTGAATGTATTGAGATAAAGTTATTGTTTACACAAAAAAAAAACTGCAGTAATTTGTCATATTCTAGATATATTCATTTGCATTTTCCTCCAGTTCTCAAAAAGTCAACATTTTAATTTTTTCCAAAATTTTATGTGATTTTGTTGTTATTAGACATGGTTAGGCCTCCATAATAATGTGATCTATTTTAAAATCACCCTGTATTAATACAACTTGAGTGAGGTTATACATATACAGTAATCATGTAGACTTGTATTTGTCAAATAATACTTGCTCATAGAGCACCATTTATAAAAAAATGCTTAACTATAAACTCGAGAAGATTAACCTATTAAGCCAAGTTATGATGCCAAAGTTGAAAATGACATCATAATTGTTATATCACATTTAGTAATTGGTAACATAAACACAATCTTGTAAAGGCTAGAACCAGAAGTTGTTTGTCTTATTCTGTGTATATTTCAGAAGTTACTAACATTACAGTCATCCGTCTTGAAAAATATTGTTCAATCATGTCAAAAGGAGGTAAACCACACCATACCATTTTTTTGTGAAACTGCATTGGATTGTCATTTGCCCAGTAACAAAAATTTTGTTTGTTGATGTATCCTGTTACATGAAAATGGGATTCATTGGACATAAAAATTATTGAAAACCTCCAGATTTTGTCAAACACTTCCAAAAACTATCAGTAAGAGTTTAGACAAACAACTTTATCCACATCTTTTAGCTTTTGAACAACTTGTACATTAAATGGATGATAACCCAGATCTTTGTGTAAAATAGGTCCTAAACTTCGATCGGAAATATTTAATGCCCTTGCATGATTAATTGCAGTATTGGTTGGTCTTTTATGAATCGATTCTTGAACCCTTTCAATATTGTGGGGAGTACAAATTCTTCAGATATCACTGGCAAATTTTGATTTCTAGTTACCTGTTGCTTCAAAATTAAGATTGTTTTCCTAATTGCAACATATTCGTGACATGGAAGATCAATTTCACAGTGAAATCGTTTCTGTATCTGCACAACAGGCTATGAACAAATATAACATCTTACTGCAAAAACCCATTGATTTATACATAATTATCCAAAACAAACAAAATTGCCACTTTAATATTAACAATAACAAAATGTCATTATTTGACAACTGTAACATTAATTGAAAAATAGGTCAGTCCTGCTGCCAGATCTGTTATGGGACCACGTAGAATTTTTTATGGACAGAAGCCATATTAATGTCCCCGTTTTGGAAATTTTAATGTGAAACTAAGAATAATAATAAATTCATATTTTTCAAATATGTAATGCCATAAAAATTTTAAAGCTATCTGTAAGTTATATCGGTGATATAAAATGGAAGTTAAATATTTAAGAAAATAAAATTAATGCCATGTAGACACTTTAAATTAGAGGTTAAAAATTTTTTATTTGTAAATGATCACAGATATTTATATTTAAAGGTTTTTTATCAAATACAGAAACATCAAATTTTGTTACGAGAAAATTTTATGTTAAAATGACATAGAATGGCCCGTAACTTAAATTAGTAATTCCTAACTGATTAAGTAACTACATATTCAAACTAAAATCTTGAATTTTCCAAATTTACTATATGTAAGAAAGTTGGGAACTGCTAAAATTAAAGTACAACTATTTTTAATCCATAAAATTTTTAAATCTAAGGTAAGAAATGGAGTCAACTAATTATAATTCAAGATTTTTGTGCATGTATTATGAACAAAGGTGTAGTGAGTAGGATATATCTCATATAGTCGACCTCTTAAAACTTGTTTTAAAAATTCTTACTGTATGCTATTGCCTGAATTGTCAAGGTAACATACTAATTGCATGTTCTGTAATGTGCCATATGATCAAGAACTTTTCTGGCGTTATGTATAAATAAACAGTATTTATTCGCTTAACTTTTAAAGGTTTATAAAAGTAACCTCATTAGTATCCCTACAGTTGAAGTTAGGATTACAATTTAACCATAATTAAATATAAACTTTAGATTAATTTTGGCAATTTGTATAGTTTTGTTAAAAAAGGTTCTAGCTTCCATTATTTATTACGTTAATATTATTGCCATGCCATATAATTGAAGGAATTTTTAATTGAACGTAAGAAAGTCAAGGAACAACAATTTTTGTAATAGAAATTGTCCTAAAGTTATGTAAAGTGAAATAACTGAAAATTCAACACTACATTTCAAACATCAAAAGATGTTGGATATAATAAAACATTAACATTTTTCCAAGTATTGATTAAAACTAGTAAAATCATTTGTTCCTATAAATTTTATTATTAAATGTTTGATTTAATATAAATAACAAATTTTAAAAATGTTAACAAATTAAAGAATTTCTTAAAATGGGGTTCAATCAGAATAAAATAATTTGTCATAATTTAATCTTTTAATTTTAAAGTAAATTTTCTTATCAAAACTTTTAACTATATATTTATTCGTTTTAGAAAAACATACTTAACAATATTAAATGTATAGTTCAAAAATGATATTTAAGAAGAGTTCTTGACGTATCAAATAACTATTTTTAAGTTATCACTTGTTACATCTTCACTTACTAAATGTGCATAAGTGCCAATATTATTTGTGCCTTTAATAGCAATTTTTGTGATGTTGTAATTATAAATTCTATTCCTGTTAGGCAGCTGCTTGTTTGTAAGCATTAACTTATTAAGTGTGTTTTATTAGAAGTTTTTGCTGAAACACTAGTATTTTTGTTTGAAACTTAGAATTGATCTTTGCATATATGTATACTATGTTTAATATTTAGTTTGCTAGTCATATGTTTTACATTATTTTATTTATTAAAATTTTTTTGTTGGTCAAAACAATACAGCATTTCTTTTCCATTCTAACTATCGGGGATTTAATTTGTTATTATATTATTTGCTTAATCTGTCCATTTAATTATCTACATGTTCATTCATAAATATGCTTGTACTAATTCTGCTGCAGTCTAAATATTTGTGTAGAAAACCTATTAAAAATAAGAATTTATTGTTAACTTATTACCGATTTAGATCTATAGGCAGGGCCAGTAGAATAGTTCCTATTGTTGGAAATGTATTTAATTTAATAAATTTTTAATTAAAACTCAAATTTACTTTTATTAAATGGTTTTAGCATGAATAATAATTTTAACCTATGTTGTTAAATAATTTTTATAAGCATCAATAAACATTTTATGTACATAAATTAGTTAAGCTGATTGTATATTTTATTATGCTTTTCAACTAATTGCATGTCTCATAGAATTTTTGTAAAAAGCAGGGGCAGTTATCAAAATCAGTTTTTGTTAATTTTATTGCTTTTATCGTAAATATAAAATTTTCTTTAGTTGCTAAGGGTATCTATCTTAATAATTTTCATCATTTGTTTTTTTTATAAATTGTTTTCTAAAGGATGAAGCTATGGAAGGTGCTTTGCGAGACATTGGCCTACTGTAAACTGTTGAATCAACTTTTTATACATCTTACCATTGCTGCAGTTGAAGCTTTAGTATTTATAAATTTGTAGTAAATCTAGTTTCAATTGCAGATTTTATTGTTCAACAATTTGAGTTCTTTAATTTTTATTTGTTATTCCTTAATTTTATAATTTTTAAGATTTTTTAAAATATGTGTTGTTCCATTATTTTTACAGTTGTAAAATTTTTCGTAGATTATAAAATCTGCAATTGAAATTTATTTATATAAATCAACATTTGAAAGGTAGTTCAATTATCTGCTCTCCATTCCAATATTATTTAATAGAGCTTTTTAGAAAATTGTAGTTGTCTTATAGTTTATTTGTCATCTGCAATCTTAACTACATATCATTGTATATATATACTATCAAACATAATTATTAATTAATAAATGTACTTAAAAGTAACTTCAGACCAATAACTTAAATCGCACACATTAAACATATTTAATAATTATTTAATGAATAAATCTAGAATTACAGATTTACATTCCATTGTCATCCAGACATTTTTAAACTTGCCAATATTTAGTTAAAATTAATGTGCCATATATATTTAATCTTAGGTGTAAAAAAATTGGATACATTTTTTTTCTTATATTTTTTTATATAATACTAATAAATAAGGGTTGATATTTGAAATGATTATTTCAATCTATAATTTATTTAAAAGGTAATATTATGTCAATGTTTGTATGATGTTCTAACTAGATCTAAAAAACCTGAAAAATTTACACAAGATTTTTAATTTTAAAAAATGTTTCAATAATTTGGAAATTTCAGAATCAAATATATTCTATCATAAATTAAGGCTGAATTGTTACTTATTTCATGTTTTTAATATTCCGTAATTTGGAAAATATTTGACATATAGTATGCTTGAAATTTAACAGAGTAATTTAAACTTGCCCAAATAAAACTATAAATAACATACCAATAGATTTTTTTTACAATGTTCTTCCTTGAAAATTCCAGAATAAAAAGAATTTAGAAATTGCATCTCTGTCCAAAAATACTCAGGATTGTTAAATAAAACACACAAATTGACATTTAATCTGATAAATTTATTTTATTGTCTTTGAAATGGCCCTCTTCCTTTATAATGCACATGTGCCAACACTTCATTTTTCAAAACATGTTCCTAAACCAGTGAGGGTATAGCCGTCAGCTTCTTCAACAAATTTCCTTTTACAATCTCTGTTGGCTCAAAATACTATCCACAAAGTGGTAATTAGAGTTTTAAGAATGGGAAAGTCACAAGAGCCAAGTTGGGTGAGCAGCGCTAGAGGAACAATATTTGTTGAGTTTTTGCAGCATCAATGTTGAAATAGTGCAAAAATCGATGGATCATATTTCCACAGAACAAACTCATAATGCTTAAGTAGTATTCCTAATTGACTGGTTTGACCAGTTGAAAGGAATTCTGTATGAACAACACCTCAGCTTTAATGTGGTGTTTTTCCATATTGGCTTGTTCTCAAAATGCCATTTGAATGATTGTTAGTTGATTCTATTTCATATATCCGTATTTTATCATCAGTAATTATCCATTTCATAAAGGTAGAGTTCTTAGAAGCCTCAAAAAACATCTGTGATGCAATCATGGTCTGTTTGCACAAAATTTAACACGTTTGTAATAAGTTGCGTTGTGAGTTTCATGTTCAAAATGCTATATGTTGAGCTTGCCAAAATATTAAGTTTCGTACCAATCCCCGTTTCGACTAATTGATATATTGCATTGAAACTACATATAAAAGTTGAGTACAGTTGCACTAACTTAGTGGCAGAAAGAAATTTCAATTTCGGTTCAACCACTTTGTTTAAATAGACATTTCTAGGTACGTTTTGAACATAAAGTATTGGCTAATAGTTTTTTGGATCTGAAAAATGAGAATAAAGCCTGATTCTTTTATTTAATCTAATAAGGAGAAGACCAGAAGTAGAAATCTATTTTTTTTAATTCAATTAGCTGTATAATAAAGTTCAGTGAATATTTCAGCAGTACATTAATGTAACAATACCATAAGGTACATTTTATTCATATTGAAATAGCAATCAAATTGATTATTGTGTGTATTTTACTTGGTACTGTATAAGTAAGAATAAAAATACAATGTTTACTTTTATTTTTTATTTAATTTTTAAAAATTGACTTTGATGTATCGGTTAAAATGTGTAATGTCTCTTTTTCTAAATCTTTTGTTCTTGAAAAGTTCTCTCTAGAGTTATACTCTGTTGTAAATATTGATGACATTTATTCATTAAAAGGTTAAATCAGTCTTTTGTGTAAAAGTTGATGCTGTAACAGTGCTAAACTAATTTCTGACCAAAACACCATCAAAGTTACAGCCATTAAAATTTAATTAGAAAAAGCTAAACATATTCAATAGTTCTTATTGAATAAAAGATAATATTGGTTTTTGATAATTTCTGATTATTTTTCCAAACATTTTGATTAAAATATATCCAAATACTCCTGACAATATACAAAAATAAATGTTTGTATTGGTAACAATTTGGCCAGTATCTTAACAACTTATAAGAAGTAATCCCTTTTTTGGACCTTAGAATTAATATCATTCTTTGGCCTAGATTTGTATACAGTTTTGTATATTTAAAAAATAATAATTAAAATTAAAAATTATTGCTTATAAATTCCTTTTTATTTTCCTTCTTCTAACTTTTTCCTATCAGATTGCTGTTCACTATTATTCTCCGTAGGTCTTTTTTGCTAAAAATTCTAATTTTGCTAGTGTACTCTGCATGCAAAATGTTACTTTTTCATTCCTTGAGTGTTTTTTCAGGGATAAAAATGTAAATGTAAATATAAATTGTAGCCAAAAATATTTAATGGAAGTTTTTAACAAATGCTCGTAAAGATTCTATCAAGAATACTGCTGTTTTTGAAATTTCAATTTTGCTTGATCATTATCATGTTTCACTTTTAGTTATATGTACCATGTGACCATTATTGTTGTTTAAGAAAAAAATGGTAAAGTATGTTATTTGTAAAATATCACATAATCTATTTTCCATTTTTCCTATGTAATTTTGAATCATTGCTAGTAATTTGTGTGATTCTTTATGCAACACAGCTCTGCAGACAAAAATTAAGTTTAGGCAACTATCATCACTTAGTATTGCATCTGAAAAATTACATGATTTATTATTATTACATGGATTAAAAAGTATTATTAATACCTATAGTAAAACCATTGTTTTATATGGAGAGCATCAACTATCACAAAAACATTAGTTTTGAAAAACAATTAACTGTGACATTAAGGTTAGCGTATGTCATAAGTTTTCAGTTTCTTAAATCAGAGTTTCCCCTTACCTGGAAAACCCAGAATACATGGAATTTTCATGGAATTTTGTAAACATCCCAAAAGTCAGGGAATTTAACAAAAGTCATGAAATTCTATAATGATTCATGGAAAAAAAAATCGTGTATAAAAAAACACCAAATAATTTTTACTTTATTAGAATATATAAACATATATAACATCACACAATAATGAAAACCTTATAGTCCCTTTGCATAAGGCCTAAAATGTTTGAATAGGATCAAATACATTGTGGCTTTTTCAGCCAGTTGTTTTTATTAGTCATTAGCTGGTTTCGTTAATCAGAATTTAATTTAATTTGTATTTCCATTAATTAAATTGCAATATAAAGATGTGTTCTTTTACTACAACTCCTTAGAAACCCAAGAATTAAATGTTTTAAGGGCCTATTGGTATATAAGAGATAAGAGTTAATCAGATATGGTATTTGTACCATGTATATTCTACAAAGTGACTTCTTTTTGTCTTTTGCCAGGTTGCTATTATATCAAACTGAATCGATATCTAGCCTTGTTGATGAATACTTAGTGCCCCCCTCAGGTTCACCCTGAGGTACCAATTTTAGATTAGAGTTTTTGATATATTTCCTTAGCTAGACTCTAAAAACTCCCTTATATCAGTAATGAGGGCACCCTCTTGCAAATTAGTAAAAACATACATTAGTGATTTCGCATCACATTTTGTGTTTTGGCACATAAATAATTAGTGGTGTAGGGATTAATTAATATTCTAAAAATTATAAAAATTCAGTTATTAAACAGGTTTTATTCAATATTTTGTTTATTTAAGAAAAATTCCACTATGTAAATGTTTACAAAAATTGTTGAAAGTGGTGACACCATTATGCTGCAAACATATGTTGATTCCATAGAAATAAAAACTAAAGTAACTGAAAAGGCATCTATTGAATATTCATGTGAAGCCAATACTTTTCATAGGTAATCCTTTCTCACTCTTACGTATCTAACTCTCATTATAGCTATTTCATAATGATACATTTTTAATTGAATTTATTAGGTAAAAATAATAATCTATATATAACAATAAGCATATTATGTTAGCATATGAATATAACATACATTACCACAATTATTAATTAAATTAGTAATTAAAAATACAAATAGTTACTATAAATTCTAGCAACACGGTTGTATACCAATCAATAATTACTCTTAATTAATTTGATAATAAATAAAAAAATTCATCCTAATTTTGATAAAAACGTATTAATAAATTTTTATCTCACTTTCTCCCCATACCTAGAATTCTCTATCCTTGTCGGCTTCAACGCCTGCAATACAACAGTTAATGTACTTGCCATTCCAGTTACTTTAGTTCATATTCCTATGGTTGACTCTAATGTAAAACTATATCAAGAAAGATAACCAAATACATGTACATGCCTATGATAAAAATAACAACCAAATAGCAATCAATACAATATAATGGCATGGCATCGTATTTATTCGGCAAGCGATGATTATCATGCTTTCTAATTGATTTTCGGTAAACTTGGTAACCTAAAAATTTAAAAGCTGAACATCTTACAGTTTACCAATTGCATTATAAATGCTGTCAATGCAAAACCCATGTTCAATTTTTATGGTACCGATACCGTTACCGACATTACCTGATGCTTGTTGTAATTTTTAAAAACATTATTGTATGTGTATCTTGTATTAAAATCTGCTTCTCTGAAAACATTATTGAAATGGAACGTATATCATAATAAAATTTTCACATTACCATTTAAAGTTCCTCCCAATGTAATGATTGTGATTTAATTATGCTTGCTACAGCATATTCGTACATATCTGTCCAATTAAATAATTAAATAAATTTATTAAGAAAACAAACACAAAAAACTGTGTACACAATAAAAATTCTAGCTCTGGATTTTTGTTATATATTCACCATTTTATTGGTCAGCTGATGGGGTAATGTTGTCAACCCTGTCATTTAAAATCTGTTTTAAAAACATTTCAAGCGTCAGAATTATTTATGTGCACCTTGTATATTAAAATAAATCTATAGAACGAAAATATATTCTTATAAACAAAGTCGAGCAGGCATTATTATGTTTATTTATAAATATCAAGTCTCTTGAAGCTTGTCCATCCATGAATCGTGTATTCTTTTTGTTAGGTCACATATTTTTACATTTTTATGTACTGCATGAAATTTCTCCTTCACTTCCATCTATAGATTGACTTATGATGTAAAAATAGATGGTTTAAAATAAAGTTTCTGAAACAATAAAGTATAAAATAAACAAATTACTGATAATTACTAACATTTTCTCTGTTCTTAATTTCAAAAATCCTTAAAACTGTCAATGTTTATTCAATATAAAATTTGTATCAAAAAGTATGGACAAAAATAACTTAAAAATTATAAGAAAAAGGAATGTATCTTGTTTTATTTATTGCCAAGATGTTTGTCTACAGATAAGATACCTAATAGGAAAAATTGTTTATTTGTTGATTTATATGGTATTTACTTAAAAATCTGCCTAAATTCTATTTGTATGTGAAATAATAAAAACAATTTATAAAACTTTTTAAGTTCTAACAATCTTAATAATTTATTTATTTTTTTTTGATTTCGGCTGTTTTGTTTTTATTATTATTACTATTCTTTACAAAAATTCTACATACGTAACTGAATTTATTTACTTCTATGTACTTATTTATTCAGTTTAATCTATAAAATGAAATTTCAGAAGCACAAGTTTTTCTACTTCTTATCTTCTAATTTAAAACGTTTTTGTTTAATATTTATTTGTTCTGTATGTGTACAATTAATTTTTTGGCAATACCACATAAATAAAACTTTTTATATTACTTTAACAATTTTACCAACACTAATATTTAAAGACATTAATATAAAGCATGCGTATTTGAGCGATATTTTTACAATTTACACTTTCTCAAAATATAGAACCTGTTGAGAGTTACGCTTGCTAAGTTTAAACTTACTCTAGACAATAGGCGATAATATAATAAGTATTATGTGAATATTGTTCAACATAATTGTTTATACTCAAGAATTATCTTTTAATTTGGGGAAAATACGTAGCTGTCGATTTCAGAAGGCATGATTGTACATTTCATGAAAATGATATCTATTTCACAAAGTGGCTCCATTTGTTAGAAATTGATATACTTACAATATATGAATAAAAAACATTATTCATTTCTTGAAATCGAAACCTTTTTATTCCATTTGCTGAAATTGTGCAAAATTACTCCGAATAGATATATAAAGTATCCATTTCATGAATTGCTAGAAAGTGTAGTAACCAGTTACTGTCAAAACTATAATTTCACTGCGAATAGATGTTCAGTTTCTGTATACCCACATAATAATTGCTTTATGAAATAAACAAAATGTAGATCTAAAAATATGATTACATTATATTTTAATAAAAATGAAATTAAATGAACATATAACTTAAAAAAATATTAAAGTAACAAAGGCCTGCATTTAAAGCGAAGAATACAAAACGAATAAACGTTATTACTTATTAATACAGGCAAGACTGTTACGGCAACAACTTGTGCATAATCTTAAAGACTTGAAACAAGCACACCTTTTATTTTTACTCTGATATAAAGAAGGCTTAGAAGTACACCTGGCAACACCTAAACTTAATGCAACTGCTTCCCATAAAATAATTGTTTTGATTTAAAAATACCTTTAATTTTTAAAAAGTTTGGAGTAGCATGTTATAATGCATCAAGGCCATACCACCTTGTTAATAAATCATGCCTTGTGGCAACTTAATGAAACTCCATTTTTGCAGTCACTGAATATCCCTATGATATTTTGGAATCTACCGGTCCCCTATCAACTTTTGGAACTTTCAATAGAACACAATTACTAACATTAAATGCAGTATTTTAAAGTTTAGATTTTACCATCTTCTCTACTGCATGTTTTTGACCCTCGCCTGCAGATTCTCTTTCTGCTTGAATATTTAACTGAATATTTTTACTTTCGCAGTTAGTGTCGCTATTTGCAATGTCAAAAATCTTAACTTTTTTTCACCTACAACTCTTTCATTCTTTTCAAGTCCTCTTCATTTATTAAACATGCCAAAATTTCTTTTGGTAAGTTTGTTGAAGTGCAACCAATACGCGGATCATGACCAAACAGAGCTTTATATGGTGATCACCGAATTATTCGATGATGTAAAATGTTTTTCTGCCACTGTACGAAATGTAGTCCAGTAACCCAATTTGTACAATTGTTATTGGCCATCCAAGCTTTGAGCATATTTTTATATCCTGAGTACTGTGTTCAATATTACCTTGACTTGGGGATAATGGAGATCCCCATTTACAATAATACACTCAGGCCACAATTCTTTCATTTCTTTTAATATGTGATTCACAAATTGACATCCATTATCACTTTGTAGGATGTGGGTTGCACCAAAAGCTAAACATTTTTGGAAGTTGTTATGCCACTTTGGAAACACTTTGTATCCAAAGGTCTTAAAGTATCAAATTTAGTACTGTAAACTTGATAATTCAAAATCCACTTGTGATTGCTGTTTGGAAGAGACTGAAATTCTATAAGATCAACTTGTTCTCTTTAATTGAAACTCTTGGAAGTTATGGGCTTTACAACTATCCTTATGAAAAATACTTTTCTTTTCATTGCTTATTTTGCAAACATTTAAATAGGCTCTATGCAAGGTCTAGGAACACAATAGATTAATTTTATTGCATTTCTCATTTTTGCATTACCACCGTGACCTGTTGAAATATGTATTTCATGACATCTATCATAAAGGTCTTCATATGCAACGAGATATCTGATTTTGCTTTCCTCTTTTTTATTAAAAAGTGTTCGTCACCAACAGATAATATATCATATGTGCTAAGTAAATGATATTCTTACCTACTTTTCTTACCCCTAAAATAGAAATAATTTGCAAATACTAATGTGTTGGTGTATTTTATGTTCAACTTATAATTTTCATTTAGCACGTTGAATTTCATTAACAATAACTTCTTGTGGCATTTTAGAAAACTTTTTTTTGCAGGTTGTTTTGTATAGTACTCATTAATATTCTCGTAAAAGTTTGCTTTCCATTGTACTCCATTTTTACAAGTTTTGGGTTTCAAAAACTTACGTCACAATAGTAAAGCACAAATAATGCTACACTGTACATTGGTTTGCACGGGATCGTATTTGTGCATTATAATTCGGAGAACACCAGCATATGTTACATGAACCGGATAGTAAATGTTATTATCATTTCTACCAGTTCATGGAATGAATACTTTATATATCCATTTGGTGTAATTTTGTATAATTTCAACATCTGGAATGAAGAGGTTTCCATTTTGAGAAATGGATAATTTTTTTATCCACATATTATAAATATTTTAATGTTTAGCAAATGGAGTCGCTTCATGAAAGGATATCCTTTTCATGAAATGTACAGTATAACCATATGGATTCAACATACTGGATGATGACTCATAAAGGTGAATTTAGAGAATTAAATGTTATGTTTTACTTATATTATCTGCCCAGTTAATTTTATAGTAAATATGTAAATTTAAAAAATGTTCATAATTAAAAGTTCTACAAGATGAGACCATGTTTATTTATGTATTATTAACTAAATCCAAGTTATCAATTTTAATAGAATAAAAAATTGGGTACATCAAATAGTGCATTCCAACCACTGAAATTGATGAGGTGTACGATAGTCTAGTGGTTATATTGTCATCCTTGTAAACAAGCAGTTCGATGTCATCCCATTCAGGGAGACAAGTTTTTAATTTTTACATTAATTTCTTTTAAATACTTTTTTAAATATTTTATTACCCTTAGAACATCTATTTTTCATAGTTATCAAAAAATCAACTGGGGAGATAATAAAAGCATAAGTAAAAAATTACATTAAATTCCCCATATTCACCTCTGCGAGTCATTACCCGGTATACATTATTTCAATTATGATAAGTAATTCAAAATAGTTTTTCTGTCCATTCAAAAATTGTCAAAAACAATTTGATACATTAGTATTTGTCCGCTTCTAGTAACATAATATATTATCAGCATATGTCTATAGCGGGTTTTAACATACCTGAAATGATAATTTTGGACTTGCCTTTTTATTCTGCTTCTTGTTCTGCATGTTTTGTTTTTAAATTTCTTTTAATATATTTTATCAAGAATGTAGATGAGTGAACAAAATTTTTGAAAATTAATTGCTTTTACATGCTTTTTTAAAAATTTAGTTTAGTAAATTTTTAAATATTATTCAAAATTTTATTAACATTTATAGAGATTACAATTTTAATATTTCATATGTATTTATTGTTATTTAAAGGTGCCGTATTTTTATATAAAATAACTTGTAAATCGACAAGTGAAAATGATTTTCTTACTCAGGACTCTGTCTATAGACATGCTTTATGCCAAAAATATTTTCAGTGCAGTTTTAATGTATTACTGAAGTAAACATGCTAATGTTAATTTGATTAATGGATATATTAGAAGATTTATGTTTCTGAATATATTAAAATAGCACTCCATATTATGACTATGTAGTATTTAGAATATAACTTTTTAAATGTTTTTAAAAATAGCTAATTTTTAAATACATTTACATTAGCTTCAGTAGATTAACTAGTGAATTTGTGAATGATTTTTTTGTAGATTATTCGTAACTAGCAAATTCTTACATGTACCTAATATTTTTAAAGTTTTGGTGAAAGGGGCTTTATTTTTTGTTGTTCTATACTAACAGGGTTTTGTAGTAATATTGGGAACACTTATCTGTATTCAATTTTTGTATGTGTCTATTGCACAAATAAACACTTCTTTAGATCATTTAGTTTTTCTTGTTTATTTTGGCTTATTGAAATCTTGAGCTAGTGAAACAGATCTTCAATATGAAAGTGGATGGTGTTCTCTTTTGGACTGCCCAATTTTAGGTATGTGATTTTTTTTATTTTATCTTCTTTTAAAGTTGAAATTAGTAATCCACGTTCATATTGATTATTGTACAGGGATCCCCACAATAATGGTTTGTAATACATATTAGCATTTTACAATTTTTATAGACTTTGGATTTATATATAACTGCACTTTTTATTAACTACTTTTATTAAAATTTATTAATTAAAATTGTGTAATATTTAATAAAAGAATCATTTTTATTTAACAAAATTAAATAATCGTCAAATCTAAGAAAAGAGTATGTAATAGTGTTAATGTTTATAGTTACACTATAAATCTACATACAAATATAATACGTAATACTAAATCCTACTAGTCTGACATTGTTACAAAACACATAATGAAGGAATACTTTTCACATTTTTTATTATAAATTCATTGCCAAATAATTTCTAAATGTCAATCTATTGGACTGTCTTTATATAAACGTAAAATAATTTAGAAATGCATTATTAAACACAGTATTACCACATTATTCTTATAATATTTATATTAGCGGCAACTCATTTTGCATATACATAGATCACCCAAACAACTTGACTAATTAGAAACAATGTAATTAATTAGGAAAATAAAGTTGCTATGGCCAAACAAAAAGCTAGATTTCTCATTTTAACTGGTAACAGCATCTAGTTCCAATTTATAAGTTATAAAGTACCTTATAATTCTTAAAATGTTCTTTCAATGCTGAGAAAACATATGATTTAGCGATGCAGAGTTGATTTACATGTAGACAGGATAGTTTCATTGTACAATATCTTTAGGCTCCTGTAAATAAATTTGAAGGAATATGCACAATTTATTAAGCCTAATGAATAACAAAGCATAACAGGTAAACAATTCTCACATCAGTCAAAGATCAATTGTGAGGACTATTGAAATCAGCAAAGGGTCTATCAAAAACATTGTTAAAACAAACGCCTTCCACTTTTATCAAGTAGTACAACATCTTAACATAGATGACTATCAGCATAAAATTTATTGTTAGTTTTGAACAAAATGACTGCTAAGCTACAGTTTTTATGCTGTTGTTTTCTGATGAAGCAATATTCAGTCCAAATGCAAAAATGTTCACATTCTTATCGCATTTACTATTCAAGTTAGAATAACTCATTAATTATACACCCTAACTGTACATACAAATGACGCATATTCAGATTAGAATGGGATGAAAATATAATGCAATGTTTCCTCAATATAAAATTTTTAAACATTTATTTGTATGCACACTATCTCCATGTAGTGATCTAAGCATAGATTGCTATTGCAATCAATATGTGTAATTAATGCAACTTATTCTTACTTGAACAACAAATAAGATGGGAATGAGAATGTTTTCCGAACTCAGGCTTTATTAGTAATGGATTTGTCAACAAACATAATTATTATTCTTATGCTGCATTGACAAACCCATTTTGAAAGGGTTTTTAATGTGAAAGTATAGTGATTTTATCATGGATCTACATTTTTTTAAAAGCCATTTAAATGGGGAAATATATTTAATTGTTTAGTAAATTGTTTGCCTATAGTTTTGGAAAAAATTCTTAACATAGAACAAGGTGTGTACCTGTCCATTTTTATATAAATGTAAAACATCACAGTCTTAAATTTTCATAACAAACCAATTAGAAGAGATGCAAATTATGTTTGACCTTCGCATACTCCAGATCTTTTTTCATTGGATTTCTTTTTGTGGGGTAAAAACTAGTGTGTACCAACAACCCATAGAAAACGACTGCAAACAAGAAAAATCAAGTCATCCTGTTCATGATAAAAATTCTATACTGAGGCAGATTACATTATGTGAACAAGAAAATGGAAACATTGGAATATTTACTACCGCATTAATAATATTTATTTTAATTTAATATTTTTCTGTTTCTATTCCATTACATGTTATTACATATTACAAGGGTTGCCTTTTAAGTAGTTACAAACACTAGGAAAGAAAACAAGTTTTTTGGAACAAACTGTTTTATTGTTTTTCAAAATATTTACCTTTAAGTTTTATACACTTTTGCATGTGTTCAAACCACTTCTCGAAGCATTTTTTCCACTCT
>JAHWXV010121053.1:0-11993 GCA_024586415.1 Phrixothrix hirtus
TTATATATATATATATATATATATATATATATATATATATATATATGTTATTTATCTTTAAATTTTTAATTAAATGTTAGTAAATATCCTAGTAAAATAACAAAACACCGCGATCCTGACAAATAGCGTTTTTTTAATAATCTAAATTTGATTATCACAATTTATCTCAATAAAATTGTTTTGAAGTTATATATTTACATAAAAAACTATTTCATAAATTTTATTAAATCTTGATTTGGAAAATTAGGTGTAAAGGCGGTTATTAGAACTAGGTCATATTGTAGTATACTCCAGAATGTCATTTCGATAAGATTTCATAATACTTTAGGATGGTGTCAAAACAATTCGGTCACAATTTTTTGATAATTTGTATTACCCCGTTCTTATAACGGAATATTAGTTACGTTAGCTAGCTCTGAGACTACAGGAGGTGTGTTAGATCTGCACTGAAATAGCATGCAACGGTTTATAGTTCAAGGGCGCCAGGCGGCGAATTCCGTCAGATACAAAAGAATTATGTAGTGAAATAGTCACCGTTGGATGCTATTTGCTTCTGGGGATAATAAATATGCACAATGGTAAGAAAACAAATAGGTTGTAATCAAAATTTAATTAGCACTAAAATTATTTAAAGAAACAAATTAATAACAAGATTTCATATGAAATGAGATTAAGAATGCAAATAAATACTTAGTCAGCGTTTCGATTATTGATTTCCTTGTAACTTTACGATCTCTGCTTTTGGACTTCAGGTGGAATTTGGTTCACACTTCATTGTTCAAACAAGGAAGGATAGATACAGGCTGCTGTAAAATACACATAAAAAACTAATATTTTCTTCAAAACCTGAAAATTAAGTTTAGTAAAATATACAAGGAACTCTATTATTAATAACGTCCTGATTTATCTTTGATGTTACAAATTGTGAATACGAAAAAGAATAAAATAAATGTATTTTATTAATTAATCACAAACAAAGAATGTAATTTAAATTTGGTAATATAAATTAGTATTCATTTTAAAAAAATGAAATTTACTATTAATGTAAATTCTAACCTTATTACTTCAAAGAAGAAGTTCGAATGTTATTCCTTATTTTTGTTGTTAAAAATTGAATTAAACTATAATGTCATGCTTAAGAAGTAAAATGATTTACCCTTATTAATTATAGGTACTTGACCTTCACACGATGTAACGAGGTAACAGCTGGCTTAAAACTTCTCATGCTAAAGAACCGACATCAATTTAAACCTGTATCAATTATTAAATGCAGATTGTAATTCTTCCCGATTGATAACTACTAAAAGAATAAAGGAAAATTAACCTAGTTATAATTACCAAACAAAAATGGCCGAATTTCTTTTTTAAATTTATATAATTATTTTAATTATTTTAATAAAACGATTATATATTTCACTAAGCAATTTCATTTTAACCCAATATGTTATTTTAAATTTATTTCATTAGACTTTATTTTAACGAACATGTTATTGCTAAGGCCTGAAAAAGACAAAGCTTCGAAATCGTTCACATCTCTACAAAAGATTTACATGCGTATTAGCCAAATACATTCGTAAATTCACAACGTTGCCACTGTTATTGTTGAAAATGAACATTGTCACCTTTCTTAAAGATACTACAAGCAAATATAAATGAATATATGATGAAATTTGATTGTTAAATTAAATAAACTGAAACCAATTAAATTGGTTATGTATATACAAATATACATGTAACGATATAGCGTTACAACTTATTCACTTAAACTGCTGATTACTATTAGGTTAAATTGCAGGGCCTTAGCACAAGGTACTTAAAAATACAGCAAACTATAATTAAATATTGTGACTAAGGATGTGTTATGACATGACTCTAAAGTTACAAATAAAATATTGTTATAATTTTTATAGCTGAAAAATTAAAGGAAATACATATCTATATAAATGATTCATATAAATTTAAATATTTTTATGACGAGAAACAAATGGAATAAGAACCGATTCACTAACGTTCGTATGAAAGGAAGGAAAAGTAAAGCAGAGGATCTGCCAGTAAGTCACAATGTCATAAAAGTGATAAACTTGTCTTAGGCTCAGAAGGCCTTAGAGTGCACGCTTTAGCAGAGGTAACATCTTGTATAAAAAAATCCAGTGCTCCATTCGGTTGTAGTACATCGAGCAAGTGGAGTTACTACTGTACTAGTAATTTAAGCAACAAAATTGGGATCGAAATCGACTATAGAACCATATACAGCTTGGACGCAAGTTCCTTAAATAAACAATAAAATTTACAAGGACAGAGAAGTGGATTTCAATAACATCAGCTTGACAGGGAGACTTCTAGTTTACCTACATTTTATACTAATTTGAATAAATACGAAGTTATCCATAATAAAACAATCATTTTCTCATAACGAGTTATTACTCTGAACGTAAATATAAATTACGTGGCTAAAAAAGGCTTTGGTGTATATTTACTATCAAAATAAGTCATTGAAACGATAAACATACTAGGTTTCTCTAGGGCTAAATTTCAATTTAAAAATTTAACGATAATGCTAGTTCATAGGGATGCATGCCTCTGGATAGTATTTTTGTCAAATACTAAACCAACTGAATGTTCTGTCATTTATATTTCAACTGTGCTTGGGCAACTTACTCACTTATTTTAATTCTTCAGTCATTTATACTTCACTGCTACAAATGTTCTTAAATTTACAGTAGAATGTGGCGTATGCCTCCAGCTAATTCAACAGGTTTATAATAATTTATTTAAAATATACAAAATAATAGAATGGTGATAGTTAACTCGACGTATTCCTTTGACGGTGTAACAGTAGACCCCATTTACTGTGGATTTAACCGTAATGTCCATTACATAGGTTGGGGGATTCACAAAGTCGTTGCCCGGCTTGAGAGGTTGGAGACTCGTGAGAGTGGTATTGCTAGACTCGTCATGGTATGCAGTTTGCAGTACCCGTCATGGTTTAGTTAGGAGAACATCGTTGGTTCATCGTGGAATAGTTGATTAAGAATGGCGGTTCTGTAATCACCACCGAACCTTCCGCAGAAATTTTGTTCTCGGCCGTCATGATCCCATTCCCATTGGACTAAAAATTAGAGAGTAGTTATATAATCTTAGAGCTACAGGTTCTGTATTGAAAAGCAAACTACCAGGCCGACACAGATCGTTAACGTTGGCAGCAAATGTGGACAGAGTGAGGGATTTGATTCAGCAATCCCCCACGCGTTCTGCATGTAAAAACGCTACTGCACTAGGATTATGACTCAGTAGTGTCAGAAGAATCCTTCATATAGACCTTAAAATATACCTGTACAAGATACAGTTAGTGAAAGGGTTAAGTGGAAGAGACTTTGAAACACGAAAAAATTTGTGCAACGACATTTTGCAGAGTATATCTCCTACGGATGTTCTGATCTGTAGTGCACGTAACTGTGAATAAACAAATTTTCTGATACTGGGTTAAGACGAGCCATCGGAACGTTCACCAACAACTACTTCACAGACTTCGAGTGACAATGTGGTGCGCTGTTTCTGAGCTTGCTATCTAGGGTCCCAACTTCTTCGAAAAAGATGGTGAAATCGTTACAGTGGCTTCTGATTGATATTGTTGCATGCTTGAAAGTTTTCTTCAGCCGAATTGGATGAGTTGTTGCAAGATTGTAATCACAACAACATCTTGTTTCAACACCCATACTTCACGTCGTCCAATTGATATTCTAAGACAAACCTTTCATGGTCATCTTGTTTCCTTGCGGGGTAATATCGGATGGACCCCTAGATCGGCTGGTTTAGCACCACGCAACTAATTTCTGTGGAGTTACCTCAAAGCAAAGGTGTACATACATCATTGCCAAACTGAGACTAACCCTTGGAACGTTCACCAACAAGCACGTCATAGACCTCGAGTGAAAATATAGTGTGCTGCTTCTGAGCTTGATTTATAGGCTCCCTACTTCTTTGAAAAAGATGGTGAAGTCGTTATAATGACTTCTGCTTGATATTTTATATGCTTGAAAATTTTCTTCAATAGAAATTGGATGAATTATTGCAAGATCGTGACCAGAACGGCATCTGGTTTCAACAAGATGGTTCTACGGCCCATACTTCACGTCGTCCAATGGAAATTCTAAGACAAATGCTTCACGGTCGTCTAGTTGCCTTGCGGGGTGACATCGGATGGGCTCCTAGATCGTCTGCTTTAGCACCACGCGATTAATTTCTGTGGAATTAGCTCAAAGCAAAGGTGTACGCACATCATTGCCAAACTGAGACTAACCATTGGAACGTTCACCAACAACCACGTCATAGACCTTGAGTGAAAATGTGGTGTGTTGTTTCTGAGCTTCACTTCTAGGGTCCCTACTTCTATGAAAAAGATGGTGAAATCGTTACAGTGACTTCTACTTGATATTTTACATGCTTGAAAATTTTCTTTAATAGAAATTGGTTGATTTATTGCACGATTGTGACTAAAACAACATCTGGTTTCAACAAGATCGTTCTACTGCCCACACTGCACGTCGTCCAATGGAAATTCTAAGACAAATCTTTCACGGTCATCTAGTTGCCTTACGGGGTGACATTGGATAGCCCCCAGATCGCCTATTCAGCACGACGTAATTACTTTCTATGGTGTTATCTCAAAGCAAGAGTGTACACACATCTCGGAGTTTTACGAAATATGACTCGCAGAGTTATGTATAACTTCCAGTGGGCATTTAAAAGATATTATTTTCAAAAGCAATTAAAATAATCCGTATTCTATGATCTTTCAAATATTAAAATAATTTTTATTGCATCTGGCTTTGTTTTTATTTTATCATCGTCATTATGTCAAAACCTCGTATCTCAAAATTAGCTACCTTTCAGGAAACGAAATAAACTTACTGTTCTTGTAAGTACTGTAGTTGTCACAATACCGATAACAACATAGCAAGTTAAAACTGTAACTAGATTAATAGATTGATGCTTTACCTGTACATCACTTAATTGTTTAAAATATTTACAAGAAATTCATGATACGAGGTTTTGAATTTCAAAGTTCATCTTTTAAACGACTTACGAGGTTTAGTTCTTATAGTAGGGGTATGTTATATAAAAACAAAGTATATGAAGAGAAAGCTTTATTTAATTTAAATAAAGGAATTGTAATAGTTTTAAAATAATTTGATGTAGAATATTATTGATCTTACAATAGGCTACTTAAGTATGATTTCGTTCAACCAATGACGGTTTAAAAAGAAAAAGAAAAATCATTGTGATAATAAGATACAAGAGTACATAAATTATTACATAAATTAAAATGGTATTGATGGCTAATGTTTTAATGAGTCATAAAAGGCGTAATAGCCTCTGTAAACAACAGCTTTTAGAGACTGCAAATGTCCAAATTTGCCTCCTTTCAGAGGCAGTGGTGGTTAACATAGCCTGCTTATATTAATATCTGCATTAGAATTAATTGAAATTATTCTAGGTAAAACGGACAACTCATCGTCAAAGTTCAATTTATATTGTACGGCATTGTCAGCCGAATACTTAAGATCTCTTATATCAGTTACGCAAGCATCTCCAGTTTTACACCTGGACGTATTGATTGATAATACTTTATTTGACTATAATTTTTAAAAAATTGATGATCTAAGTATTTGACCTTTTGAATTATTACGTGCTTGCTCGATAATCTCAATATAATTAGATGGGGCGTGTATTTCTTTGTTTTTCTTGCGTTGTTTAATAGTCGCTGTCGCATTTCATTTGAGAATGTCTTTTTACTAAGTAGTTTTGAACAATGGTGTGTTTAGTTGTTACGAAATAATGAGAAGGCATTTTGGGCAATGGTTTAAAGAAATTTTTAATTTTATTTCACCTTTTTTTGTTCAATGACTTTGCTTTCTTTGACAATATAGCTTTTGATTTGACTATGCCATATTCATTGCTGATTTTGACCCAGTTTAAAACTATCCATTCTCCTAAAGCTAGAGTTGAAAGAAACATCTTCTTGCATACGGGGACCAAAATATTGTCAATCTTTAAATTGTAAAACAGACTAGTGCTTCTACAACATTAATCAGTTTTAGTTTTGTGAACAGTGTTCAATTTATTAACTAAAGTCGTTACAAATATTTTTTTCCAGTCCATCTCTATCCAAGAATTGGTAAACAACTGCTGGTTTTGTCCCTCAGTAATTGAAAAACATTTCCTTGCCACTTTATAATTCAAATATTTGTCTTGAACTGTTCTGAACTTTATCTCGCGATCTGTCATTTTCGTTCTTCGTTCCTTCATATCCCTCTGCTCTCATTCGTGTAGTTTTAGCTTTATTTATTCTCCATGTCTCAGGGTTACTTTCGCCTATTTTATCACGTGTTCTGGTTGCGTCTTCCTGTTCATTGATTAAACTGTCCATGGTTTGTCCTAAAACAGGTTCTGACGGTGGTATGCATAGACTACTTGTCTTATTAGATATAAGTGAGCTTTTTCGCAAGCATTCTCTAACTCTATGTTCAATAGAACTACTTTGCTCAGTTTCAGAATCGCTACTCGGATGATAACTAGAATCTAATTCTCGATACGTGCTTTAAAATTAATGATAAAAGTATTGCTGTCATTGCCAGAAACATGTAAAGCTATCGAGGAAGTTTCCCCCTCATCCAATTCGTAAAAGTTGCGAAATTTTCAATGGTTGTCCTTCGATGCAAAGAAAAGGGCTTTTTTAAATTATTTGACGTTTCCTTGCCTAATACCTTAACCAAAATTTTTGCAGCGCGATTAGTCTGTAATCCAAAACATACAACTTAATTATTAAGTGCAAAACCTCGTATGAAAATAAAGTCTGTTTGCGGTTACATAACTGTAGTAGTAAAACCTCGTGTCAAAAAAATTTAATAAACAAAAATGGTTGTAGAACCTCTCTTGTGATATTTTATACAACTAAACATTAGATGTTTCATTATACAAGCACACAAATCTGCCTACATTCTTTATCAACTCTGAATAACATTATTTTTAACCCGTACTAAATCCTAACTTACTGTTGGCATGATTTTTTCTGATATTATTGTTATTAATCAATATTATGAACAGCATGCAAAGAAATAATCAGTATAATATATACCTACCATTCTTCTTACCGTAATCTGGTTACAAAACATTTAAAAAGCACACCTACAAGCTCTGTAAGTCGAGAATTCAAGATAAGAAGTTTTGCATCCAACGCCTGAGATAAGAGGTAAAGTTACTTTGTTGCGCATGCTTACTTTGACAGTATATCACGATACGAGTTATTGCAATCAATGCAGCTTTCAATGCGGTACCAATAAATCCATTTAGCTCAAAATCGTGAAAAATGGAGTTACGAGGTTTTGACATAACGGCGACGCTATGCCTCTTTGAAACTGGAATGATTGATATGCCCCACCTTATATAAAACTTAATAGTTTTTGAGATTTTTTATTTTTTGGAAATATATTGTCGATGCGTACAATATCTTAAATAAAAAGAATAGAAACAGTGAATTTTTTTCACATACATTGGTGCTGTTAATTAGTTTATACATATACGAGGACTATCCAGAAAGTATATTACGTTTTCATCTATAGCCGCTTTGAGCGTGCGTAGTGCGTCATTCTTGGTGTCTGGGCGTTCCTTGGCTCAGTCAGAATTGAGCCGTGTTAGCTCGAGGTTTATGTTGTTCCCCGCTATTTCACAGTAACAGTTTGAAATGTGTGCCGCAATAGAAAATCCCACGAGTTGTGAGGTGCGATCTGTAATACGGTTTTTGTTAGCGAAAAAATGTAAACCTATTGAAATTTATCCACAACTGTGTGAGGTGTATGGGAACAACGTTATCACTAAAGGTGAAATGCATCAATGGTGCATTAGGTTTAAAAATGGCCGAACTAATGTACACGACGAAGAGAGAAGTGGACGACGAAGCATTGCGACTAACAAAATTATTGCAAAAGTCGACGAAAATGTTAGAGAAAACAGCCGATTCACAACAACAGAGCTTTAACTCAACTTTCCACAAATTTCAAGCAATTTGTTGCACAAAATTGTTTCTCAGAAACTGGGATACCACAAATTTTGTGCAAGATGGATCCCAAAACTCCTGACAGAAAATCACAAGAATCAGCATATGGCAGCGTCATTAACATTTCTGGACCCTTACAACAAATATGGCGACTCATTATTAGATCGTATAGTAACGGAAGACGAGACGTGGCTTAAAGATGTGAACTGCTAGACCAAATTGCAGTCTATGGAGTGGGGGCACACAAATTCCCCAAAAAAGCTGAGAAAATGCATGCAAACCTTGTCTGCAAAGAAAAGTATAGCAACCGTTTTTTGAGACAGGAAAAAGGTGTGCTTCTTATTGATTTCCTTGAACGTGGAACAACAATAAACTCTAAGAGGTGTTGCCAATCTTTGTAAAGTTTTAGGAGAGCGATTCAAAACAAGTGTAGAGGAAAGTTGAGTTCAAAAACTTTGTTTCCTCACGATAACGCCCGACCACACATGGCAAATCCCATCTGACAAGTCCTTGAAGATTTTCAATGGGAGGTTTTTCCTCATCCACCTTACAGCCCTGACGGAGCACCCAGCGACTTTCACCTCTTCCCAAAGATGTAGTGGCTTGCAACGCAGCGCTTTGATTACGATGAGGAACTGAGGCAGGGCGTGACTAATTGGTTGAAGTCTCAGGCGGCAGAATTTTATAACAATGTAATTTCAAAGCGTGTTTGCCGCTATTATAAGTGCCTAAATTTGTATAGTGACTACGTTGAAAGTATTATTTCAGTGCCGCTTTCAGATGTATAAAATAAATTTTTTTTCTTGTACTGAGTTTTTCTTACAACCAAACGTAATCGACTTTCTGGATAGCTCTCGTATTAGCACACGTTATGATAAAAACGTTAAAGTGTTAAAATTTCGCTTATTGTAGAAAATCACAACGAAGTGTAAAATTACACTGATTTTTTTCTAAAATTAGGTAACACATTACACGTAGAAATTACTTTTAAAACTTATATCGAATGAGGTATAGTATTCTAAGAAAAACTTTCACTTTCCATCTTCTCTATAATTGTATAAAATATCAGGTATAACACAATTATTATCGAGTTATTTTGATGAAATTGTTCTGTGATTGGTTTAAAAGTGTGAAAGTGTTTGCAAATATACCTCGCAATTTTCAGAAAACTGCTACCTGTATGAACTGCATCTCTACGACCGCCAAGACAATATTAAAAATTTAGGTGACTAACACTGGAACATTTCCAGAGAAGTACGATAATGTCAAATTTGTATCTTTAATAGAAAACTAAGAAGTATGTAATTTGCATTTGTTTTCAGCGTCGGAATTAGGCATTGAGCACACAGGAAAGCTTCTTGGTCCAGCTTTATCCAAAATTTATCACCAAACAGGGCTTACTGTATGTACGCAGCTTTAACAGGTATAACACTGACAACTTACAGTAGGAAATATGACTTAGAAAATACCTTAATGAAAAATAAAAAAACTAACTCGCAGTTAATTTAAATAATCAAACTTAATCTGCTCCAGCGCCTTCCTGTGCTCTAGTTAAATTTATTTACATATTACAATGAGGTGCACATAAGTTTAACTTTACGCAAACAAATATATATGTGCATTGTTTGTTTCTTATGACACACTTTTCAATTTGTTTAAATCTTCGTAGATCTAAGCAAAACCCCTTAAGTTCAAGGTAGTAGCACACTTAACTAATTAAAACAAATGCTAGCTAAACACTTTTACAGTTAAATACTATTCTGCTTTTTAATTAAAACTCCTGTAACTAAAAATTATAAGTTTTAGAGAAAACGTTTAATTAGCAGTCGTAAAACGGAAAGTATCTGTTCCATTTCGTTATACAACATACAATATAGAATTAAAAACATTAAACAAAAATTAATACTTGAAATAAGTTCATTATACAAAGAAGTTTAACTAGAATCAATAAGACTTTAAGAAAGTGTTTTAGTTAAGTTTCACAGAGGAGGGTGTAACCTAAAGGTAATACTTTAGCAACACATAAAAGAGAATTATTTCATGCACAAAGTTTAACACAATCATTTTAAGAATTTATAATTGTAGATACCGGAGATAAAGAAATAAAAGGTGAAAAAGTTTTAAACTTTTAAGTTAGAATTAAAATTGAAAATTAAAATCTTATTTTCTTGGCATTACAGGCAATTATACACATTTCAAAACTACTTAATTAAAGGCCATAGTGAACTAGTTAACGAATTAATTCAAAGGAATGGAAATTATAGTTAATTGAAATAGAAATACTGTTAATTGCTTACATATCTTTAAGTAATTTTATTGAGATAGATACATGCCGACAAGAAAAATATAAATACAAATTTAAAGAATAGCATATAATAAAGAATGCTGTTTAGAATATGAAAGCGCAAAATGGTAAAGATTTTCATAACTTTGTCAAATTTATTTTTCTTAAAAGGTCGGTGTTTTTTATTTACTTTTGTTGAGGTGTATTAAAGATAGATACATGATACTTGAAATTTTATTGAGATATAATTGTGTAATTATACGTTAGTTAATAAATCGGAATTAAAAAATAAGTATCTACTAATATGGTTGTAAAACTAAATGTAGAACTTTACGATTCCTTGTTAAGTAGGGATGGTAGTAAAAGGAAAGTGTAATGAAGAGCTAAGAAGTGGCATACTGTCCTATTTGTTGTCTTTAGTTTAATTATAATACATTGCTTAATAAAAATACACTTAAGATAAGTTGATAAAATAAAAAGCAGAATTAAGCAACGATTAACGTTGAGGATAAATTTATACTTCGATATAAAGTAAATAGCAAGTGAATATGTAAATGGTCTAAAATAGGAATAGAATTGTATCTGAATGTTACTTGAAACCTATAAGTGTGTTATATTATTAGAATAAAAAGGAGCAAGCGTAAAGTTTTCACAAACTTAAACCAAAACTAACTCCAATTTGGAACATTATTCAGTATTAAAAAAAACGTTATAACTTTTATTCTAATTAAAATTTCGAAAAATTAAAAATCTGTATTCCAGATTTTAGAAGCATGTAAACATAGTTATGAGACGTTATTGTCGTTTACCTAAAAAAAAATATAAAATTCACAGACTTAGTTGCTTTGCTAGTTAAGGAGTTAGAATGTATTTTACTTAAAATTAGTTGCACCAATAATAATCGTAAAAAATAATTCGTTATATTAATGTTTTTTTATTATAACTGTAAATAAAATATATACATAATTAATGATGAGAAATATAATCATAAAAGAAGTGATAATCTTCAGGCACACGGGATTTTAAATCTTGTTGATCTGAATACTTTTTGGCAGTAATCTTCAATCTATTGTATAATTTCTGTAAACAATCTAATTCCAGTGGTTGAATTTGTATGTTCTTCTTTGTGGGAGAGGTTGCCAATTTTTTGTAAATTTTAATTTGTAATTAATTTTCCCATCAGGTTTGTATTGTAGGGCTCGTACATCAGTGACCTGTAAAAAAGTGTTTGACTATTAAGTAAGCAATTGCTAACCACGTTTTTAGTCTAAGGGCAAGTATTGAATGAAGATAATAATTTCAAAACATTCAAGAGGCGAGAGGAAAATAAGGTGATAATAATAATAATAAAGAGCAAGGTGAATAAGAAAATAAAAATCCAACAATTGCCTTAGGGTCAGCTTCTGTTCTTCCTGGCCTAATAGATTTAAAGAACATAATATCTTCAAAATTTTAAAAAAATGAGTGGTTTAATTAGGAGACATCATAAGGTCTTGGGTATTTACGTGCTTGTTTGCATATGACTTCATAATCTGCCGGTACGTTTATATTTTTATACCTTAACCTTTCTGAATTGTAGCGTGCATTGCGTCGGCCTCCATTTGTATGTGGCCGATTTCCAAATATTTTTGTTCAATTGTCACTCTCCTTGTC
>JAHWXV010121099.1:0-12956 GCA_024586415.1 Phrixothrix hirtus
AACACATTTACGATGTTTAAGAATTTTTGATATACTTTTATCTGATTCTTAGACATGTTGATGTGAATTAATATTGTTTTATTGATGGCATCAACAAGGCTGAGTCGCTTGTCGTGCAGTTATATTTTGTATATTTCCATACTTATTTGGATTTGAGTTTCGGCGTCTTTGTCAGTGCTTTATTCGTTAGTGGATCGTTTTCAATGGATCTACTAGAATACTCCTTTTTGTATTCGTTTTTTAAAATACATAACCAGAAAACTGGCATATAATCAAATACATAAACTTTTACGTTTATATCCCTAATTTGACAACTGTCGCAATTAACCTCAAAATTATACAGTAAATTAGTGCTTGTTTGAAATATGCTTAAACAAACACAAAAAATGTTGTTCAGTATTCGTACGCTATCACATTTCAGACTCTTATGCTTTACAGAACTCGGCTGACGCCTCATTCTGTAAAAAACGACCTCAGACTTGAAATATCGGGTGACAACAGACTTGTGTCAAAAATAACTATTTTCTCTTGTCTGAGTAACCAACTCCATTTCTTCCTTTTAGGCTTTTGACCATTTTTGGCAGATGTGTGGTGTCATAGCTTAATGAGTCGATTTTTGTTTGCCATCTAGAGACGTGATATTCTTTGAATATGTTTTTTAGTTTGTTGTTTACTCCTGTAGCAGTTTGTACGCATGCCAGGTCTTTCTCTAAGTTTTAATTAGTTCCCTGACTTCCATTGGGATAATATTTGGTGCTTCGCTATTTACTATTACCGTTTTGGTGTTGATTTCAATGGCGTTTTTGAATTCGCTCGTTTGATTTTGAATTTCTGATTTAATGCCGTTTAGTGTGTTTATTTTTTCAGTTTTAGCAGAGTTTTGCACTAAATGGTTTATAACGGGTTTAGGCATATGGTATCATCTATTTTCAAAAACTTACTGTAAGGCTAAAAATTAATACAGTAAGACAATTTTAGTATAAATAACAAATTTAATATGTGCAATTTAATTTTTAAAAACTACGTCTTTTAAATGCCCTCCATTAACCTCTATACATTTTTGTAATCTATGTCTAAAATTTTTCATAACTGATTCCAACATTTCTACTCCAATATTCCCTATTTCTTCGAAAATTTGCATTTTAAGTTCTTGTATTGTATTGAGACGCCTGTCGTAAACCTTTCACTTTAGATATCCGCAAAGAAAGAAGCCAGGAGCCGTTAAATCAGGGAAATTACAGGGCCATGTTATGTCATCAAATCTAGATAACAAGTGATCGGGAAATATTTCTTGTAATTCAATTCGAGTCTGCCTTGCTATGTATGCAGTAGCACCGTTCTGTTGAAACCAAATTTGATTTTGCCCACGTCTGCGTAATTTTGTCCTAAAAACGTCTCTAACATATGAACATAACGTTCGGAGTTAATTGTGACAGTTTGATTATTTTTTTCGAAAAAATATGGTCCTATGATCCCAAACGACGAAACACCACAATATACGGAGACTTTGAGGTCATGAAGCGGTTTCGCATGAAGCTGTTGTGGATTTTCCTCAGACCAGTAGCGGCAATTTTGCTTATTAACATATTCGCTTAAATGGAAATGAACTTCGTCTGACATAAGCAAAAAATTTGACTGGTGTACATCATTTTCTAGAATTCGCAAAAACTGCCTACAGAAAGCAACACATACAGATTTATTTGCATATTTTAACTTATGGACTACTTGAATTTTGTATGGGTGAAACTTTAAATCAAAATGCAAAATTTTTCGCAAAATCCTAGTGGAAATATGCAAAGCAAGTGATTGTTTCGATGCAGATCGTTTTGGACTTCTCTCTACAGCTTGTCTAACACGTTCTATGTTTTCAGGTATTTTGACAGTACCTACACCTCCACTAAAATTTGAGGCAACGTTCCCTTTATTTTCAAAATCTCGGATCCATCTCATTATGGTTTGCCATGTTGGAATTCGCCCATGTCTTTCCATATTAAATTCCCGACGAAAATTTCTTTGCGTCTGCACAACTGATTGGGTTAATATAAACTCTTTTACCACAAAAAAACGTTCATTAATTGGAAACTTATCCATCGTTAATTAAACTGCCAATATTGACAGAATAAAATTTGTCAGTTCAACTACTAAAAATAGATGTTACCAGATGCCTAACTCGTTATATTTACTCCAGTGTGTAAATTTTAATTCTTTCTCTCGTTTTATACGATTTTCGATAGATGGTGGATTACGATCTTAGCCTAAGTCTTGTATAACCTCTAGGCTAAGGTCGTTGCTTATTTGCTCGTTAGTTGCTAGATCGTGAATCACATGACTTCCGTTTGCTGTCTACGCGTTGGGGCGCTTGGGGCGTCTATGGACTTTGTTGTGCATTCTAGCTGTACTAGCATTGTTAATGAAGACGAGTTCTTGGCGTGGCATCCTCAGATTTAATTTTTGGCATTTAGGTCGTCCATTAATAAGATTTTTGTGCCGTATGGGAGAAGTTCCAGTAGGTATACTATAGCTAACGTCTTATTTAGTGAGCATTATTGTGTAACGATTGTGATGTGTTTGTTTTTGGTTGCTATTTCTATGGCTGTGCTTTCTATTTCAATGGCATCGTACATCTTCAGATGATGTTTGGTTGATTTTTTGACGTAGATTGCAGTGCCGTCACCTATCATTCCTGTAAATTTCAAAATTTGGAATTTTAAACATGTTTAATTTCAGTCATGTTTCTTCTAGAAACATGCTTTTATCTGTTACCCTACATGCCTTCTAGCATGTAATAATTATCAAGCATATGTTTGTAATTTTTGATTTGTGCTATTTATGCTTTTGAACATGGAACCTAGTTGTCTAGCTAATTTTTGAATTTAATTATACATATTTTGGAAATTAATGAATCGTTCTGGAACGGTCTGTTAGCTTGAGCTTTGTCGAACTCTTTTAGCTTTGTTAGCTTGGATTGGTCTGACTGTTTTGTTGGTTTGTATCTTATTTCCGGTTAAGCGGTGCAGCCTCTATACGAATCGGTGTAGTTACCTCCGCAGTTTGCTTTTCTTAGCGGTATTCAACACTAAGGTGGTCTACTGTTCATTTTACGCAAAGAGATAGCTGCCCATTTTCTGACTGCGTTTCAACTTGTGTGACAAGCCTGCTTAATATTTTAAGATTTGTGCATTATTTGGTAGTGTGATTAAAATTGTCAGAAGAGATTTCTATGTTTTTAATGAGAACATTGTTGCTATTTTGTCGGGATGGTAGATTAGTTCTTCAAGCTCAGTTCTGACCGTTTCTACGTCGATTTCTGGTATAACTATTTTGTTTACGACTTGAAGTAGTTTCTCCTCTGGTAATTTGTAAGAGTGGTATTCTGTTTTGTGGGAGCCGAAGTGTTTTGTGAAATTTCGGTAATCGCTTATTTGGTCCAAATTTAGTCTGACGCCATCTGTGATGGTACTAGAATTGAGGATATTGATGTCGTTTTCTTTGCAGTGGTTAATGATTTATAGCTATTTTATTTTGTTGAGCAACGTCGCGTGGCTAGGCGTGGTTATGGATCGGTGATGCCTCACCTGGCATCAACCGCTTAATGAAGTCAATCTCAGACTGAAGCTTGATAAAGCTAAGACAGTGCTGAGTTGACTGAATTGCTGGAGGTAGTAATCTTCTACAATGTACTGGCTTAATTGAGCTACGAACGGCACTATCTCCGAATTCCCTTTAGTGATTGAGTTAGCGTTAACGCAGCTTGAACAGAAGAGTGCCGATCGAAGATGTTGCTTTGTCTAAGATGAAGCGTTGAGTGAGAATGGGTCTCTATCTTTTCTATAAGTATTGGAGTACCAGAATTTATTCCATACCTTCGTCGTATTGTTCGATTCCTGAGTGTCTGGAGTGGCTTTTCGCTTTCGTAGCGGTTTGCTTTTTGCTTAGTGCCCGCAAATCTCTAGAATTTCACCAGCTTAGTATTTTTGCCATTCCCTCGGCAAACGTGACGACGTTTTTGGCGGAGTCTACTATGATTTTGTCCACCTGGAGTAGTGTTTCTGCGTTGAACTTGATGTAGATACGGTTCTCTTTGGCACTGGGTGGTTCACGATTGTTCTTTGGCGCCTCGGCGTACGAGACGCCCGCGTGGACCGCGGCGAGTCTGGTTGCCGTTGATGTGGTCTTTCGTAACTTTGGGAGTTATGCGCATCCCCTGTAGTTCGCCGTGTGCCCGAAGCTGCAATTTGCATACTTGGCGGGGATTTCGCGCGGTTTTTTGCAGTCCGCGCTTGTGTAACATTGGCCGCACGTTACACAGGCTGGCGATGCGCTGCACATTCGTTGGGTGTTCCCCTGCTTTTGTCATCTATGGCACTGTATTGTTTTCTTTTTGTATTTCGGCGTCTGCACGGTTATTGCGAGGCCGAACCCTGACTTGGCGCTATAGATTTCTTTGTCTTCCCGCGTCTTCTTAAGCTCGGTGTATACCAGGGCATTGGGACTTTTTCTGCTCCCTTGCGCATCCGACGCACCGAGAGCAGCAGAAGCTTCCTGTCCTTCAGCTCTTATAGGAGGTCCTTCTCTTTGATGAATGTTGGGACGTCTCTTAAGACGACCCTTAGTGGCTTGTCTTCTTGTAGGAGATAGGTGTGAAATTCGAGGTTAGCCTCTTTCAGGTACTTTGTGATGCCTCTGTAGTCATCGACTGTTTCGGGGTAAATCTTGATTCCCAGTTTTTCTGCCTTTGTCTTGGAATATTTTAAGCCCTTGCTTAGAATGTCTTTGGATACTTGTATCTATTTTTCCCCCTGCCGGAGTACCTCAGGTGGAATGTTCGCCCTCGAGGGCGCGGTAGGCGTCAGCCTTGTTTCTTCTGCGTTTTCAAAGGCTTCATATCTGTTTGAAACTTTGAGTTAGGGTGTAGGTTCTTCTAATTTCTTTGCGGGACTTTTCTTTTCCGATTTATTTGCTGGAAGCCTTCTTTGTCGCCATCCTCGGAGGAGGAGTAATCCATTTCAGTGTCTAACAGTTTCATGATAGTTTTGGCCGTCAAGTTCATTTCGGTGTAATCGTATAGCAGCTTCTCGCACTCGTTGCCTGCTGTTTCGGGGTGGTTTCTTGTCAGATTTAGTATGTGGCCTGGGAGGTGACGAATCATCTTGTTAGATGGTTTGTTTGGTTTGAGAGGCTTAATATAGACTACCCATTCCAGGTAGCCGATCAAAGCATCGCGTGTCGTATCGTCCAAAACCGCACTTGAATTTTTACTGTTGCTCGCCAACGTAATATATTATCGTGAAGTAACACAAACGAAAATAGTTTCTTGTACTATACCCGACTTACCATTACATATGCTGTAATGAAGCTATACCTCTTGTTTATAATTAAATTAGTAAATTATGCAGCTAAACTCACCGCTTTAAAGAAAACGGTATTGCTGAATTAACTGTATTTATTTTGTTTATTTGAAATCATTTCGTTAGACCTAATATAACAAAACACCCTATATATATTTTAATTAATTATCATTTATGTAATTACCGAGTTTTGTAACAACCGTTTGTCGTATTTATTTATTTTTGCTTTTAATTGTTATTTTATAATTACCGATGAATGAATTAATTCATTTATTTGCGTTTAATTACTATTAAATTAATTGGTTGTAAGATCCGATACATTTTAAATTTATCGTGTTATATTAATCTGAATAGTTCAAGATTCTTGACCTGAGTCAACATTATTTTGTTTGTGTGGTTAAGGAGTTTGAACTTTATATATATAAAATATGAGTATTCAAGTTTGATTAGATAAACGTACCGTAGTTTTGCATTTTATTGGAAAATTTTACGTTATTAAACTAATTTAATTGCTTTATTTTAATTGATATGTAACTCGTTTATTCATAGAACAATTTGCATTATAATCCGTCACATGTCACATAATTTTTAATATTGTTAATTGATATAATTAAGCCTGTATAATTATTTTTGTTATTTTTGTGCGTATGTAAACAGTTTTCTTAATATCATTTTTACTGCTTTACACACATTAAAATTACGCATTCAATGATGTACTAATTTGTTGTAAAATATTGTAATTAAGGGAGTTAAACTAGAAGAAACTTAATTCGCCTTGAATTTAATGATAGCCGTTTAGTATATAAACACGCTTTCCAACCCGGGTTCTCCAGAGACGTTCACCGCCTGAGCTAGGTAACATCTTGTACGAGATATATTTTACCGCCTTAGCTGGTAAAAACCATTTCAAATCGACGAACATAGGTTATAACTACGCCATGTATAAGCGTGGTAATTTTAATCCTGTGAATTATTGTAAAATTCCGTTCAAATTACATAAAATTGAAATTCAAAATAAAGGGACAGTACTTTTGCTACGGATCGTAGTGATCCAGTGTTTGAGGATCAAAGCGATCTAGCGGCATTTAAAGGTACTGATTTCCGGGTTCGTTAACCTGCATTATACAGTTCCGCATTCAAGTAACAAATTTGACAAATACTATTCTCATTTATTTAGGGATTGTTAATAATGTTAAACTCTTAACGGAATGTATGAAAACATTTAGATCCTTCCTAGAAGTTAGACGCTGGTCTCCGTTCCGAAACTGGACCAGCTCGCCTCGGCTGATGAGGCATCCTGAGATCGCCCGTCGACTATCCCTTCCTGCTATTCAAACCTGGATTAATTATTTACAATAACACATTAAATGAGAATTATCTAAATTAATTTTCACCCGCGTTAAACATATAGTTATCACAAGCAAACAGAACTGCACGATACAAGCTACCAACGCCATCTTGAGATCCGTAAACATCAAAATCGATCGAATATTGATCATAAAGGGCATTTTCGCGCCATCTACATTTAACGAACATAAATAAAACGGCCGTCAACTAATTTAAAGGTTGACAACTGAAACAATTCCAAGAACTTGTATAATTATAATTTATTGTTTAAATAAATGCTTTTCTCTGTTGAATTGTGTTATTACCAAATATATAAAATTACTACGAATAAAGGATCATATTATTAATGTAATAGTACCACTGAGAGTGTAAATAATTCTAAAATAAAGGTTTATGAAGATCAAAGATGCATACAGTTCAAAATAATTAAAATTCAAATATTTCTAATTAAAAATAAATTCATACAGTCTGAATACATAAAAGAAAGTGCATTTCAAATTCAATAGAGTTTCATACGAACAAAGTAATTTTTAAAAGGTGTACACCTATATAAGTTATAACAAACTGCAAATATTGTTAATTAATAATTAACAAGAGCTCAATTAAAAATACAAGTTTTGTATAAGTTAAATTTCATCAAGAGTCATGACTCGAATACATATACAGTATGTACAAAGTAATAGTGGTTAACAAGCTTGAGTAAAAGCGAATCAAAAATTCACACTGGGAAGAAGCCTTGTAAATATTGTACATAATTAAAGTAAGTTTTAGGTAAATTGCCTGCGCAGTAATCAATTACAGTTCTGGACCTACACTCCGACTTATAAGCTAACTCGCGGCATTAGTAACTCTGTTCCAACCCCGACTGATCCACAAGGCTGAACACGTTACAATTTTGACGTTTAGAGCAGGGACTCCTTAGAATGTAAAAGGGGCCTAAGGTATAGTACATTTTAAAATTTATGAGCTGCGGGCAAAATTTGTGGACCCTGCGAGTGATAGCACGCGACTTTCTCTCGATTTCTGGATGATTCCTAATGACTAATTGGGAACGAGTGTAACCTTAGTTGGGTATTTATAGCTGTTGGTCCTCCCTACTCTTAAGAGTGGAATCAAACCAGATTTACGCGACAGTTTGTTTCGTAGTACAATTGGGGAATTTTAGATCTAAAGGCATTTAACTGGGCAGACTGTTGACGGACCTGTTCTTGAACTTATTTTTCTTTTTTGAGTTGTCCGAAGTTTTGATTTAAATTTTGCTTCATTTCTTCATCGAGGCTTTCTGGTGTGCTGGATTCTTTAGTTTCTTCGATTGGGATATGCTCGTAAATATTTCCTGTTTTTTGCAGGGCTGATATCATATATTGCTGGTTCTCTTTTGGATTGTTCATTTGTTTTGCCGATGATAAGTTGCTATAGGATTGAAGTTATTACAATGATTAGATCAGTATGATGACATGAAATTCATGCAATTCCATTTTTGCGGTGGGTTTAGAATAGGGACGGGGAAATTTACCTATACCTCGTTAATGGTGTTTCGATCTGCCTAATGTTCCAGGATGACTGTATCCAATTAAATTTCTTACCGCACTGTCGTACTATTTATACTATTTTGTTGTTTCTACCCTTACGGAGGAGATGTCTAGCTTGCAGCTATTGGTGAAGGGAAACCACGTGACCTAGCGCTACGAAGTTAAAGGGACCTAACGTGGCGTACCTCTTAAACTTTATATGGTAAGTACATCTGTCATCTGGCAATGCTCGCCGACGATTGTTGTCAGGGATTCAGGTCAGTGAATTTAGCTTATCTTCTTGCATATTCTTATACTCATATACCCGCGTAATCATGTAATTACGAATTTCAGAGGTATCATTGGATTAAAAGCAAATAGAGACGTGACCTCATGAACATTCGAAACGTGCAGATACTTATTCAGATCTGTTCAAAAATATTGGGAAGCTTGTAGTTTCTATCAGTAATTATAATAAATTTATAACATAAATAATTCCCTTAAGTACAGTAAAAATTAATATATTTAAGCGAAAGATATTTTTGAAAATTTCTAAAAATTTTGGCGCGATGGATGAAATATAAAAACGTAATGATAATCAGCATGAAACAGTTCACAGTGTACATATTAGGGTATAGGCAAATAAACCATTGTTAGCCAGTGTTATTGCTGCCTTTTTCTTCATTTCTGCATAATAACGCCTGAGTAGAACATTTTCGTACCTATAATAATATTCTTGTTAATATTTTTGAGCACTGTAGATAGATAAAACATACAACACTTCTCTTGTCACCCTGTTTATCGGAACGCCCAATTTCCTTTTTGCCTCAGATGACGAAATATCTTAGCATGACCCTGCCTCATATTGTAGTTTACAATGGACAAAACGAAATAATGCAATATTTTTGTTTAAATATTTTTTAAGACAGGATCAGCAAGAAAAGTCAATGGAACCAATTTACTTTTGATTTGATTGTGTTAACCCTTTGAGGACTAGTGGTTAGTACCAGAAAAAAGGGATGACAAACACTTGAAGAGAGGTGATTCTGATTTCCGTATATCTACAAATGGAATTACCTGTCTGAAATGGATGGACAGAAAATCAGTTCTGTTTCTGGACAACTATCGAAATAGTAAGTAGGCAAAAAAGGATGGTACTTGTGAGGAAGTAACATGCCCTACCATGGTCAAACACTACAATCGTCAAATGGGTTATGTCGACAGTTTCAACATGCCAAAACCTTTGTATGAAGTGGATCGAGTCTCATAAATTGTAGCATCGCATCTTTTTATTTTTTGTATGCAGTAGCGGTAATCGCTTTCATACTTTTCCAAGACAGGTTCCCATCAAAATTGACACTGAAGCAATTACGATTGAATATGTCTAGAGGGCTGATTGGTGCTGAACCTTATATTTCCAAGAGAGGAAGAAAATCTGCCGAGAAACCTATGAATAAATTCAAAACCATTGTATCACAAGAAATATGATTCATCAAAAGTGCACATACGCCTAAACGAAACACATCACTGCCATGCGCACACTGCAGCACAGAGAAGGAACCACGCCGTTCTGCATGGAAATGTATAACCTGCAATGTCGGCCTCTTCCTCTTTGAAAAAAGCAATTACTTCAAAAATATCCAAGCACACGCTACTAACTTCCTAGTGGTCACTATATGAGACCACCATATTCTTAAGTTTGGGACAGCGTTAAAAATTTTTTTCTGCCATATACGTATTGTAATATTCTTAATAAATGCATTTAAGTAGAAAACAGTTGTTTAATTTAAAAAATATTAATTCAGTCCACAAAGGGTTAATGTTTTCAGGGCGTATTGATAAACCCTTAGCCTATTATGGAAAAAGAAAAAATTAGAAAATGTATTCTCCTTTTAAAGTAGTACACTTATTAGAGAGATCCTGGATTTCTGTAAACCGTTAGAAAAAATTTTGTTCATGATTTACAAACTAACCCTTTACAGTTTTTATTATTTCGACGAAACAATGTTCATTATGGGAACAGATAATAGTTTGGGGGAGCAGGACTTGGCGGATAAGGGGGACGTTCAAGCATCATGAATCGTATTCAGTATAATACTCGACTCGTGTGCAGACGCATTGTTCTGCAAAAACAAGACACCTTTGGCCAATTTATCACACCTTTTTCCCCTATTTTTTTCTTGCAAAGTTGTTACTAAACGGGAATAGTATTCCGCGATTATTGTTTCGCAACATCATCATTATTTGACGAGAATCCTAAAACACTGAAGTAACCATTTTTCCGGAAGATTTCTGCACAGAAATTTTCTTAGGCATGGGAGAACCAAAGTGCCTCCATTCCATCGACTATTGTTCGTCTTCAGGTCCTAGAAATGTAATCAGGTTTCATTCACCCGGTTTAAGAAATTAGTATCTTCGTTAAAACGGGCGCAGATTGAGCCCCACGCTTTCACCCTTGCTCGCTTTTGATACGCATTGAAATGTTTGGGATCTCGTCTTGTAGAAAGTTTCAAATAGAAATGAATTACGTGATGTTCATGTTCATATGACATTTTTAGTGCCTCAGACATATTTTATCTCAATTTGATGTTGTTAACTGCATTTATATTTGTTTGCGAACCTTTCGTCATCTTTAATTGAAAATTTTTTATGGTCACATACGAAGGGCAGAGATCTTCAGGTGTTTTAAATAAATCTTTATAGATCTCTTTATTACTTAATCCTTTTAATAACAGTTACCAAATAATTGATTTACGTAGTCTCGATTGACGAGTTCTTTGAAATTTTATCGCTTAGTAATGCGTTAACCTTACGATGCTAAATTTTACTGGATATTTCAGATAACTTGTTAGCCGTAATGAAAATTTGTTTGGTGCAACAAAACTACAAAGGCTAACTAAATATCAATATATCCTGGTAAGCAAGCTCTCGTAGCAATATGGAAAATACGGGGGGGAGGGGGCTAAACCAGAAGAAACGTTTAATCAAAAAATCTTTGTAACAGAATCACACCTTTATTACAAAATTCTTTACATAAACATTTTCCAAATACATCGTTCCGTTACACTAAAAGCTGGGGAAGCATCAGACCCCCCAGCACCCCAACGTTCTACGACTCTGATTGGGTTATCATTTACACCGAATAAAATTTGGTTGCTATTTTGTTTCATAGTGCCTTATTCTCTATTCTTAATTAGAAAGCCTCCTTCAGTTATTGGTCTTTGAATCTTACTGTAATTCCAGTTTTTTTGTAAAAGAAGCAACGGATGTTCCTTTTTGGGTTAGGACGAATAGAAGAAAGCTTTGGAGTGTTCGTACAGACTATATGTTTGCGTTGTCGAACAATTTTCTAAATTTTGTAAATATGAAAGTATAGAAAGGAATGTGGTTAAACATTAGCTTATCCCCTTAGTCATCGCATAACATACCTATACCCCTTCCGTTAAACAAAGGGTAGCATTCGTTTGAAAGGCATATATTTTTCATAATATTCTTTTTGATATGTAGTATTTTTCAGTTTATTGTGAGAATATATAATTGTAAAAGGTCCTTCGGATTATTTATTAAAACAAAGGTTAATTTACATTAAATGTGGCACAGCATTGGAAACAGGACTAAAATAAATTAGTTCGTTTCAATCATTATCAGGAATGATTCAAAACGTTCCAAACATTGGTCCTCGAGCCGTGTTCAGCGCACAGTAGTATTAAAGTTTCGTAAAATATTGGTCCTACAATCGGTAGCAGCAAGACTTCGTTCACTAAACAAGTAAGTGCAATTTCCATATAATTACATATCTATTCCTTTTCATTTCGCTTCTATTTGATTAAATAATGGAGTCATTAAAGAACCAGGTTAAAGGCGCGTCTTACAAGACTTAACGTTTTTCATAATTTGCATGATAGGAAAATAATTACTAATGACGATTTAACAGAATTAATAGATCGTTTAGATACTAATTCAGATATAATTACTTCATATGAACAAATATATGTCAAAATTATTGATTTATGCGAAGATGAAGCCGTAAGTGCTCATATAGACGATTTAGAAACGTTCGAAGATTTATTTTTCCAGACCAATTCCAAAATAAAAAACTTTTTAAGCAATAAAGTCAATACAGAAGAATCGAGCGTGCCTAAAATCATGGAAGGTACGCCTGGGGAAACAGCACTAGCACTTCCCAGTATATGCCTTGCCGACCTTTAGGGACGAGTTTCAGGATTGGGCTGAGTTACATGACGTTTTTGATTCAATTATAAATCTTAATGTGAAATTAACAAACATACAATGTTTTATTATTTGCGCGCTTGTTTGACTGGTTGTCAGCTCTCGCTGGTTTTTTGTGTCAAATCATCTAATTTATGTAAATTCTATTGTTATCTATAGCTAATTCCTTTTATAAATTATCTAAATTTAATAACATCACTATACGTGACGAATTACATTATGTACTTACAGCATTTTAATTTTTGCATCTAATTCCGTTTTGAAATTATTAGAAACATTCCTAAGTAAGTGTAAATTGATTTTTAAGTAAACTTTTCGAACAAACCTCGTAACATATTAACGTTAGTAATTTCATAAAAATTCCCATAAGAATTCAAGGATATACAGTTGTATTATGGTGATATCATCATATTCACACAATGTAGCAGTTTGTGCCATTTAAAAACGCAGAATGTAAAATACCGATTCTAAAAATAACTTGTAATAATTGACAAATCAAATATTGTAATTCGTCAATGCT
>JAHWXV010121101.1:0-29346 GCA_024586415.1 Phrixothrix hirtus
GAATAAACCATCTTATTTATAATTTATGGCACAAACTTATTTTTATAAGTAAAAAAGACTTTTTAAGCAATAATAATAAAACCAATACAAATCTACTAACGCACACAGATGTCAAACAATTGTCAATTTATTAACGGATCTAATATCAGACTGGATCGCAGTTTTGATAACACAAGAGGAAACAAGTATCGTCCGGGCAACCATTGTTGCTCTCACTGTATAAGTAAAATCAATGAATTGTGACTGTTAGCAATTTTTGTTTTATTAGCGTTAGTAGATAATATGTGTTGTAATGTTATTTTTTTCAATTGTCGTATTTTCGATGAATTGTAATAATTTAAATTAAATTATTTAAATTGCACCTCTTAACCGTAAGGTCTTTGGTTGTAGAATCCTCAAATTTGTTTAAAAGATTAAAATTGTAATTGTAAAATTATACTGGAATACGCCCCTATTCTTTGAATATTAGGTAAATTAGACGCGATATCGGTAGATATACGCGAAGGTGAAATTTGAGTTGGTATATGCTTACTATCATACATGCAATTACTTCTGCTCCGTATGTAATTTTTTTAAATGGTGTAATGCATTAATTATTAGTTTTATTTCTTTTGTTGCTTTGCCGCGTGTAATTGTTTATAACGATGGGTAAGTTTGATTTTGAATTAATTAAGATCGTAATTAATTTCCTCTCATTGTCTATAGCAAGTCCGGTGGGACCCATTAACTATGGCTGTCTTTAACAATTAAATAAAAAGGAAGTTTATCATCGTCCGACGTGTTCACTTATGGAAACCTAATTAAGCAAATAATTAGTTTTGGTGACATGGTTTGAGATAATTCTGCTGAATTGAATTAGTTTGGCTGTCTTCAGTTTAACAAAAGTTCACATTTGATCGATAAACGGAGCAGGTGAAGTCTATCCTTTCACTCTTGGGAATGAAACTGAGGTCAATCTCTCTTTATTAGTTGCTTTGCGCCGTAAATGTCTTAGGATGATAAGAACTTAAGCTACGGTTTTTGTATCATGTTACAAGTCTACGTCCTTGCTTTAAAAATATCGAATTGATAAATATTAACTATTGAAATGAAAAACTCATTAAATTCAAAGTTCATATATTGAACATCATAATGAAATAACTTCGAAAATCTTCTGTTAGATAAAATTTAGATAATGTTTCTTTGTCATAATTAATTAAAATATCTCCTTTTTAGTAATTTAAAACAATTTAACGTGAATAAAGTAGCTTATGATTTAAAATAATTTTTTCTTGCTTTGTTTGGTTATCATATAGTTGTATAGGTGAAATTTACTATCACAAATTATATATAAAATTTAACTTAAAATTTTCTAGATCTTAGTTGAATTATGTATACGAGGTGTAACGTTAAAATTTCATTTGCAAACGAAAATTCAACGACTATAAATTCTTTTAATATAATTAAAGCAAGTATTTAGATATTTTATTTAAAGTAAATAAGTACAAAATTTATTTAAGCTAAATAATTATAAAATTCCTTTTGAATATTTTGCTTTATTATGTTTTGCTACAACATTTAACTTTGAAATTTGCATTTTATAGCACCGGTCAAGTTATAATTTTGGAATATTGTTAACAATCAACAACTTTTCTTTTCTCCTATAACGTATTTATTGTTAGATGATGTATTCTTAACGCTGTTAAGTGTGTTTATTATAATCTTGATTAGTACTTTGTTCATTTAAATTAGTTCTTGTTTCAACTAACGTTAACGGAGAAAGGTAACCTTGTGCTTTGTTTCCAAATATTCAAATGTAATTAATTTTTGGGAATGTTGTTGTAACATAGTTTGTTGTCTCCATAAATATCGAGTGGCCTAAATCCCGTTAAGGCAAACATTTCATTGAACCAAGGCTGCCATTTTGGCGTCTCGAAAGAGATAAAAATTTATACGTAGCTCGTAAGTAACGTTGTTGTTTTTTGTATCTATTGAAAGTAATAAATGTTTATTTGTTATACTTTAGCTGCATTTATTTTCTTGTTCCGAGAACCTTTCTTTTACATAGGCTAGGTTAGCACCGGGACCTGAAAGCCGACGTACATTTTGTCGTTTCGGGTGTACGTACGAGATACGAAAATACATTCGACTGGTGCCCTTTTCTTTTTTAGGAATACAATTTTTCTCTTCCTTTAGGTACCAAATGAGTAGCCCGGTCGAAAACCAGGACCAGTGAAACAAAGCCGCTCACGCCCCTCTCCGAGTTGATTTTAGTGAGCTAAGCTGTGGTAAGTTTTGCCTTATTGGAACACGAATGGCCGATCGGGTTGCTGAAAGATCTTACGTGACAGTATACAAGCTTCTTACTCTAATACAAACATTTTATATTTATATAAAAAGTTTATGAGAACGTTACTGGTACAGTCAAGTGCGCTAACTTGAGACGCTGCTCTAACTTGGGACATTTTTCGAAAAGTTTGTAAAGTGATGTTAGTAGCACTGTTTGTGTTTACTTCTCGCGCAGGTTATATTATCATTTTTGTTTTAATATTTCGTTTTATGTTGATTTCGGAGTGTGTGAACGTATTTGGAGCTGTGGAAAAGGTTTTTGGAAATTCATGAAAATCGGTAAGTTATTTTAGTGAATTACTAAGGTTTACTGCGTACTTACGTTTTGTCTTGGGGTTTTGAGGCTTCTAGAAATGTTTCATCATATTTCTAGTTGGGAATGCCGTTTTAACTTTTTTATTATCACCTTCTCTATTGAATACGAAAAAGTCGATACTCGCCTAACTTGAGACACTGTCCCAAGTAAGGGACTACTGTCCCAAGTTTGGAGCATCAATTATTATTGTTTATTATTGTTTTATTTTCATTTAAAACATGAATTATTCATGCATTTTTTTTAATTGCAAAGTAATTTTATCGCCAGCCATGCATTCCAAATTTTGTCACAAATTTCTTTATTTATTAGTTACCGCAGACCTATTGTTTCTTCGAAAATCATCTTACACCCTTTATATAAAATGTAAAAGTGAAATTCTTTCTTTTTTATAGGCTCGTGATTGGATGTCATGCCAAGGGCATGAACTATTTAAGGCAGCAAATGCAGTACGTAGAGGAAAAAGTTTGCGAGAGGCGGAGAAGCAGTTTGGTGTGTCCAAGTCGTCTATCCAGAGATAGCTAAATGGCAAGCAGCAACAAAGAGTCGGCCGTCCACCTATTTTTTCTGACCAAAAAGAGAAGATAATTGCTGATTGTCTTGGATTATCAATTGACTGGGATTTCCTTTTTCTAAGTTCGATCTGAAAAATATCATTGAAAGATTTTTAAACGTCAAAGGCATAGAAGAAGCCCAATTAATTAAAAATAGGCTGGGATACAGATGGCTTAGTAATTTTATGAGGAGAAAAAATATTCCCTGAAGGGCTGTTTGAATCATAACATCAAATGTGCACGGGCAGCTGTGACATCGGCGCTTATCAAAGCTTATTTTGCAGAGCTTGCCGAGACTCTCAAAGATGTCTCCCCCGAAGCACTCATTAACTACGATGAGACTAGCGTGCAAGACGATCCGAGTAAAGAGACTATCATAGTCAAAAATAAATGTAAATACCTAGATCGGATCCTAGACTCATAGAAGAGTAATGTTAGTGTAATGTTTTCTGGGACAGCGAGTGGCATTTATCTTCCCCCGTATGTTGTGTACAAAAGCCAACGTTTTGATGGGTCATAGATTCAGGGAGACCCACCGAGTTCACGATATAATCATTTACCTTCGGGATGGTTCAAGGCGACCATATTCGAGACTGCCAAAAAGTTGTGATTGGAGACAACCTGGCCAGCCACGTGTCCATCAAAGTGCTGCAGCTTTGCATAGGAAAATAATGTAAAGTTCGTTTTTCGTCCCCCCAACAGCGCGCATCTATACCAGCCTTTGGATATTACCTTCTTCAGTTCTCTAAAGAATTTCTGTAGGAAAGTCCTTTGTGATTGGAAAATGAAAAGGAAGGGCTCAATCCGCAAAAACTACTTTCCAGTCGTTCTGAAACAGACGTTGGACAATATAAACAACAAAACTTTAGACAACATGAAGGTTAAATTTGCTACCAGTGGAATGTATCCTCTTGAGGTAAATCGTGTTTTGAGTCGTCTGCCTAAGCAGCCAACACCTGAAGAGCATGAAGAAAATTGTCCTGATTGGATGAAAACATTTACGGACTTTCTAAAAGAAACTAGGAGTACAGAGCCAATCACAAATTCAAGAAAAAAGAAAATCGTCGTCATTCTTGGCAAAAATGTGTCCTGCGAGGAAATCATTGTTCAGCTGGAGATAATAGCAAAAAGAAGACAAATAAGTCGAGTACGAAAATGGGATGAAGAAGCAAGAAGAACTCGGAATTTAACAACTTAGCAGCGACGATAGTAAGTTACACTCAAACCAAAAGGAAAAAGAGGAAACAAGTTGATGATTAATATGACGACTTATCTGGCGAAGACAGTTTTGAAGTTCCAGCGGATGATACTGATGGCAACATGGGCAGTGCTTCCTTCTTGGTACAATCTGAGGAAGAGATTTATAAGATAGAAACGCTCTTGCCACGTGATTCTCCTTAGCAAACTACAATTTTTGTGCTAGCTCCTCTGCAGAAGACCAACGCCCGAATAGGCCAAGACAATACGCCTTTGACCAGTGGCACATCTTCAATGAACATTCCTGAAGTGAGTGATTTCGTTCTTATTAATTACGTGTATGGCAAGGGTACAAAGCGAGAGACCGTCAAGGGTTACATGGGGAAGATCATCAGTGCTGCATCCGATAGAAAGTTCTTCACCGTTCGCTTTATACGAAATTACAAAGACGACATTTACCATTTCCCTGAAATTGATGACGTGGACAATGTCCCCTTGAATGCGATCCAGAGGATTGTTAAGTCAGTCCACTTTCGTCGCGATCGTTACAAATTCCTGTTGAAGTGAAGTTCCTTAGTTGATAATCTTTGTTTAAGTTTTATGATCAATTATGTACCTAGTTGCAACATGAAAGTCTGAACTTGTGGAGTAGTTTTAGGAGGTAAATACTTTTCAAAATGTATAATTGTAAGTTTTCTGGTCAATGTTTGGACTATTTTTTTAATAAAAAATTATTGAATTCATTCTAAACTTTTTTTAAAAACCCTACCACTATCCTAAGTTAGATATAGGAGCTCTAAATACGAAAATACAAGGAAAAACATGGCTGTCCCAAGTTAGGTACCATGGCCCTAACTTGGAACAAACGCCATTTTATTTTTTTAAAGATATTAAATGACCATGTAGAATGTTCAAATTTTGGGAACAAATAGCATAAGTGCTCTTTAGAATGTGAGTATTTTTTTCTTCTTTTCAAATTTATAAAGGGGTATTTGTTTCAGATTGAAGTGCAAAAATGTCCCAAGTTAGGGCACTTGACTGTAACTAAAAATATTCATCTACACTATCTAAAACTCATCGTCGGCCACTTTCTTACCACGCAATGCTACTTCCTCTCATTATTTATTCAAAGGTTAAAACTGTCCGTATGCACTTTTCGTAAAGTCCAATAGTTATCAGAACGCCGTAAATGTAATAATTATTGGAGTTATTGAGATACATTAAGGTACATTTTGAAGTTAGGTGTATTATTCTACATATTTGGTTGGCTTTTCGTCATATCACACAAGTTACGGTTTCGTTTCGCTTCACATAATGAGTTATGCTTATTACATGTTATCAAGCGAAAATCTTGAATTTCCCGAGTTTGCCGATTCCAAAAATGGGATAACTCCCAAACAGTTACTTAAACAATACATATTTTATGGTAAGCATCATGTGAGTTTAACGTTTGCGAAAACTGTATATATTAGTGGAAAGTTGACACACGTTTAAGGACATTTTGAGGTTATGTAAGTAAGTTCATTAGTTTTTGGGTGCTTCATATAAGCGAATGAAGACTTGTGCTTATTAAAAGATATAAATAGTGAAAATCCCGATTAGTGAATTTAAAATTCAACAACTTAAACGGTTACACGAGAAATATTTTACCATAAGCACAGTAGGTATAGGTACCTATCATGTAATTTTAACGTTTGCAGGCCAGGGCGAAAATTACTACAATTTTAGAGTTATCGTTTATTTGTAGGGATGTGAAAATTTTTATCGAACTGATAACGTAAGTAAATTTCTTTTTAAACAGTTTTTCAGCGACACGTCTGTGCCTTTAGGTCTTGTGTAGTCTTTGTTTCTTAAATTTTCATTTAAGAAAAATTATGATTATAAATGTAATATAAAATAATCTTTGAGGTTTATGCTTTGGCAGGAATAATGCATATTCGAATAGTGAGGGTAAAATTGAATGATTGTTTTTAGTGAAGATTTGACAAAAATGTGATTAGGAAAGATCGTAAAAATTAAGATTGATAATTTGATTTTGGCTTTATGATAAAATTAATAAAATATTTTAATTTGGGATATAAGCCTTATTCACTTTTATGGATTAACAAAAGATAATAAGAGGAAAAATATCTTTAAACACATTAAAGAAATAGCAATTATAATATTTCATAATTTTATTAAAGAGCAGATTTTTTTTAAATTATTTCTTATTTTTTTATATAGTTAATTCATTTTCGTTGACAATTGTGATTTAAAAATAAACTTACGATCGTTTCGGAAATTAATTCCTTCTTCAGAATTTATATTAGTTACAAGTACCTATAAAAATTATATTTAAGTTAGAGCTAGTTTTAATGATGCGTTTCGGAAATTCAATCTTTCTTCAGAGTCCATATTTATTACATAGTATAATTATATTTAACTTAGAAGTAATTTTGATAATTCAAGGTATAAAAGAAAGAAATACCAAGGTTTCTGTTGGCTATAGAAACATTATAAAGGTAAAAATTGCTACTTAATTTAATTTAGTTTTTGTATACGGAAATGCAAATAATTAATAACGCCAGAGTATGGATATATGGATTTTTTTAAAGTTATTTAAGAATATTATTTTATTCCAAAACATTGTAAGAACAGATTTTATTGTAAACTTTATAAATGGCTGCCAATAGAGTGCAACAAAGTTGAAGTGAACTTTTCATTTCCCTGATATATCAGCTTCAACTTTTCATTTCCTTGTTGTACTTTATTACTTTATATAAAGTTTACCATAAAATCTGTTCTTACAATGTTTTGGAATCAAATAATATTCTTAAATAACTTTAAACAATCCATATATCCATACTCTGGCGTTATTAATTATTTTTTGTTGCATTTCCGTATACAAAAACTAAATTTAATTAAGTAGCAATTTTTACCCTTATAATGTTTCTATAGCCAACAGAAACCTTGGTATTTGTTTCTTTTACACGTTGAATTATCAAAATTACTTCCAACTTAAATATAATTTATTCTATATAATAAATATAGACTCTGAAGAAAGTATTAATTTCCGAAACACATCATTAAAACTAGCTCTAACTTAAATATAATTTTTATACTTATAACTAATATAAACCTGAAGAAGGAATTAATTTCCGAAACGATCGTAAGTTTATTTTTAAATCACAATTATCAACGAAAATGAATTAACTATATAAAACAATAAGAAATAATTTGAAAAAAACTGCTCTTTAATAAAATTATGAAATACCATAACTGCTATTTCTTTAATGTGTTTTAAAAGTATTTTTCCTCTTATTATTTTTTGTTAATCCATAAAAGTTAATAAGGCTTATATCCCGAATTAAAATATTTTATCAATTAGGAAATATCAAAATGGTGCAGCTGATGTTGATTTGTGTAGTTATTACAGAAATGTATAAGTTACTATTTAACATTAAAACGGATTATGTACTATTTAAAAGAGTTTGAAACTTTATAAATCAAACACAAACTTGTTTAGAATTTAAGGCCGCCATAATTAAATAACATACTAAAAAAAAGTTGTCTTTTTTATGATTGACATTTTTAAAAGGCCTATGAATTTAAAAAGTCACCTATAATTTATTTATATTGAAAAATGATTCAAATTAATCATATGGAACTTCAATATTTTTACAATTACCTACAGGAATTACCATGGGTTAGTTAAATAATAAAGGCCAATTAAAATTTTTATTATAATTAAATTGCTTAATTGACCTCAAGTCCTACACCCGAAATCTGATTGGTTAAATGTATTCTAGCCGAGCAAGTTATTAGTTTATGCATAACCAAATATTTAATTGGCCTTTATGTAATCTGCCCTAAGTTCGTTTTTAATACGATTAGCTATTTCACTTTATAAATATCAAAAAATGTTCTCTCTTTTAGATTATAATTATCATGAGAAAAGAATGTTTGTAATTATTGAGTACATTTTTGTCTTAAAATACAGTTATAGTTGAAGTAATTTAGAAAAAATTTATTTATTTACAATAAGGATCGGTTGGATTGCTTTAGTAAATATATTAAAAGCGACAAGAGTTTCTGTTTACTATCTGTCTTTTCTAAAACAAACATTTTAGCGAAAAAATCGACAATATAAAAAAGAAAAAATAAGCTTTTTGAGATGATTACTCACTTTTAAGCGTACATTTTTTATAACACCCTGTACGTAAACAATTAGACTTTGATCTTGATTTACAATCACAAACAACGAAAAACAAGGCACACTAACATACTTTAGATAATGTACTTAAAATTAGAAAATCTGTAGGAGTATGAGTACCTTGGCAAAGCTTATGAAATAAGGTGATGTTAATAATACAAAACAAGATGATTCACAATGTTTCTCTTACCTCTAAAATAGCGCCTTTCCTGATAGCTTGCAATGTTTTTCAAAATCGCTTCTCCACTTTCCCTATTTGGAGTCAATGACCTTGCCCGATGTCTTTGACGAACAGTAAAGAACGCTCTATCACATCCATAGCAATTTTTGGCAAGAATGCAGTAAGTTCCCATATCCTCCTCTGTTGCTCTTTTCAACGTAAATCTAATGTAATCATCGGATGTTTCCATCAATGACCTGTAGCTATTGGTAATTTCTCGAAGACCCTTCATCCATGTCACTGTATAATAAATCATCAAGACTGGAAAATTGAGACAATTAGCTTGCTTACCTTTAGGTTTAGGATCACCAGAAATTCTACAGGACACAACAATGTCTTCTCCCGTTACTACAGAAAAAAGTTTTTCGGGCCTTGATTTAAACATTGCAGGTTTTCCATCACGAATTTTAAAAGGATCAACTACTTGTAAGTAAGCTGATGTTTGTATTGTTCCGTAAAGGTTTGAAGCCCGGAAAGTATATTTTCCAGAATCTAACTCGGATGCAGAACCAAACATTAAAGTGTATACTCCAGATTCATCAAAGGTTTTATGATTAGTAGATGTATTTTGTAAGATATCATTGCCTCTGTACCAGGTAACATCTGTAGGTCTTCCTTTAACTTCCACCTGTAATGCCCAAGTTCCACCAGAAGGAACAACACTATCTGTCGATACGCCCGAAAAGCATGGTTGTCGAGAATCTGATACATGAAACATTTCACGTCTAGTAAATTTGCATGCATTGCGGTCAAATTCCACATTTTGTGATATTTTATCGCTCCAACACTCGTTCTTAGCGATACAAGTGTAAGTTCCACTATCCTCTTTACTTGGATTTGATATAACAAGCCTACAAGCTCCATAGGCCAGATCTTGTTGTTTATGTCTTCCTATAGACTCTATTTCTGTTCCATTTTTGAACCAAGCTATTATAGGTGTAGGTTGTCCTCGAACATTACATTCTAAAATAAGATTATCATTTGCTACTTCATAAGAGTCAGTAATGGCTCTTGTAAATAATGGAGCTTGAGGACTTGCTTCAAATCCTTCATGTACTTTGAGAGTTGCTTTAGTTGTGCAAGATCCATAATTATTTTTAGCAATGCAGGAATACTCTGCAGTGTCTCTTAAAGTGCTATTTAAAATTTCTAAAGTTAAAATTGTATCTGATGTGTAAATATTATATCGATCGTTTTTCTGAATAAGTTGCCCATCTTTATACCATTGCAGTTGAATAGGCTCTTCTCCTAATACACTACAAATCATTTTTGTTTTAGAACCTTCTGTAATAATTTGATTTCTTAAATTGGTTATAAAAGATGGTTTCCTCAATGAGTCTCGGAGCCCATAATGTTTTGATAGATCAATATTGCTAGTAATAAAACCATCTCCCAAATTTGTGTCATGTATATGTTTGCTAGTACCAATGTCCTCATCCTTAGTTTGCTTTATTAAACTACTGTCTTTGTAATCTACTTTTGCAATATCTTCTAATTTTTGTTCTTTCTTATCTTTTGTTGTTTCATCTTTAATCATTTCAGTTTTAATTTCTTGTTTTAAATCTACATCATCGCCATTATCTTTTGCTGACTTGTGTTGATCAGTTTTATTACCAATTTTATCTACTTCTGTAGAAACTAACTTAATATTTTGGTTTTTATCTTCATTTAGTTTATCCTGAGTTTCCTGATTAATTTTCTTTTTCTTTTCAGATTTTTGTTTTTGATTTTGTTTATCACTATCAGTATCTTTTGTAACCTTTTCACGGCCAGTTTCTAAATTTTGATGAAGTGCAGATATTTTTGATTTCTCTGTACCTATTTTACTTTCGTTACTTTCATCCTGAATATCTTTATTTTCGTTCAACTGTACATCTTTAATTTTTTTCTGGCCAACTTCTTTCACATGTTTGATTAGCTCATCAGTTTTTATTTTACTATCATCTTCTTTTTTACTCTTTGTTATATCTTTTATATCTGAATCTGAAGGCTGTTGGTTATCTTCCTTGGTATCTTCTGTAAGTGTTTTTGCTCTGCTTACTTCATTTACTTTGTTTAAATCGAGCGTCACATTTTCTTCGTCTTTTTTAACTTCTTTTGATTTTTTGGGAGACTTTTTTATTTTCAATTCACATTTAGATTTGTTTTCATTTACTTGTTCTTCATTAGTTCTATTTACATAATCAGTTTTTTCTTTTTTTTCATTTAAGTTTTCATCTTGTTTTATAAGTGGTAATTCCGATTTATCTTTTTGTTTTTCTATATCACCTACTTTTTCAGTATTTGTTTTCAGAGGTTCTTCAAGTGTTTTACTTTTAGCTTCTTTTTGTTCTGTTTTCTCTTCTACCTTTTCTACAATTTCTGCATGTTTCCCCTGCTGCACTGTTTCACTTTCTGAAGATTCTTTTATTTGTTTGATGTCTTTTTTAACTTCACCTTCCTTAAGTTGTTTTGATCCTTTACGTTTTTTAGGTGAAGCTTCTTTTTTATCTACTTTTAAATCTTTATCTTTGGATAACTTATTGTTATCATCTTCTTTTTCGGTTTTCTTAAGCGGTTGTTTTTTTAATTCAGTAAATTTTTTTTCTTCATCTAATTTAGTTTTAATACTTTCCTCATTCTCATTTTTAACTTCCTTTGCAGATGTTTCTGTTTCTGCTTTTAGTGTAGATTTTTGTATCATTTCTAATTCATTTTCTTGTTTTTTATTTGATTCTGTTTCAACTTTGTTGGTGTCTTTTTGAATTTCTGTTTCATTAGTACGATCTAATTTATTTGTACTAGATACTTCTATTTTTTCTTGGTTTATTGAGTCCAATACTGTTTCCTCTTTAACTTGAATTTCTTTATCTAATTTATTTTCCATTGTACTATCCAGAGTAGGAACTGCTTGCTCTTTAACATCTTCTACTTCTTTAATGCCTGTATCTACAGTTACTGGTATCTGTTGAACAAGAGATGATTCTTCTTGTAAGGACTTTTCAACGTTTTGTTTAGTTTTCACATTTTGTAATGTATCAGTTTCTTTAGCTGTTTTCATTTGAATATCTTTATGAATATCAGACACTGCTTTAATTTCTTCACTTGCATTAGTTTGTTGTAATATTTTACATTCCGATTCTGATTTGCTTACAACTGCTTCTGTTTTTAATTCACTTTGGTTTACTTCTTTTTCAGCTTTTATTTTATCTTTATCTTTATTATCTTTACTTGATAAAGTTTCAACTATAGTTTTATCGGAACCTTCTTTATTTATAACTTGTGAAGGTTTTGATTGATTATCATCTTCTTTTATTGATTTGTCTTTCTTTTCTTTGTTAATTACCTTTTCAGTAATTTCTGATGCTGTTTGTTTAATTTCCTTTCCCTTTTGAGTTGTATCAATTGTTTCTTTCGATCCACTGTCTTTACCCTTTTTTACCTTCTTCGTTTCCGTTTCATCCTTATTTGTAATTTCTTTATCAACTTGTTTATCATCTTTTTGTGTATCTTCTTTTCGGGATTCTATTTCTGTCAATGATGTTTGTTGAGTTGATTTATCACATTTTTCTTCACTTGATTTTGGAATTTCTTTATTCAATTCTTTCTCCATTATTATATCAGATTGTTCTGAATTTAGATCTTTAAGTTTATTTTCAGTATCTGTTTTCTTTTCATCTACTTCCATTGTTTCGTTACTAATGCCTTCATATTTTTCTTGAACAACTATCACAACTTTTAGTACATCCTTTTCACTTATCATCACATCTAAATGATAGTTTTCTACTGGTTCATTTAATGGAAATTCCTTAGCTTTTAGCTTTTCTATAACTCCTTCAAAAAGTTTTGGTGGTTCCTCACTTTCTTTGGCAAAACTGAGCTTCTGTTTTTCAGAAAGTTCGTTTAATTTGTTTTCATTCATCTCTGATTCTTTTTCATTTTTCTGATCTTGTTTAAGCAATGTTTCAGGTTGAAAGGCATCTTTTTTTTGTTCTGTATGAGTAGCTATTTTATCTACTTGTGATTGTTCAGGTTTACTTGATCCCTTTTCAAGATTTGTATCTTTTTTATCTTTTTCAATGGCTTGTGATACTTCAGAATCTTTTGTATATTTTTCTTCATGATTTATTTTTCCTTCTGGATCTTGAGAGTTACATTCTCTAGATTCTTTTGCACCTTTTTTTTCTGGTTTTTTAATGGAGGGAGATTCTTTAATATCTTTTATTCTTTCTTCTGTATTTGACTCTTTAGTGAATATAGGTTCCTTAGAGTCTTCTATACTTTTGTCTACTTTTGGTTCATTAATGGGCACAGGTTTCTTCGAGTCCTTTGTATTTTCTTTTGTTTCCGGTTCTTTAATGAGTGCAGATTCCTTAAAATCTTTTATATTTTCTTCGGCTTTTGGTTCTTTAGATTCTTTTGTACTGTCTTTTGTTTCTGGTTCTTTAATCGATGTGGGTTCCTTAGATTCTTTTATACTTTTTTCAGCTTTGGATTCTTTAATGGAAGCTGGTTCTTTAGATTCTTTTGTAATTTCCTTATTTTCTGGTTCCTTGATGGGTATATGTTCCGAAGATTCTTTTATACTGTCTTTTGTTTCTGGTTCTTTAATACATGCACATTCCTTAGATTCCTTTATATCTTCTTCAGTTTTCGATTCTTTAACGGATGCCGGTTCCTTAAATTCCTTTGTACCTTCTTTTGTTTCTAGATCTTTAATGGGCACAAGATCCATAGATTCTTTCGTTTCTGGTTCTTTAATATATGTTGGTTCCTTAGACTCTTTTGATCTGACTTCTATTTCTGGTTCTCTAATAGATGTTGGTTCTATAGATTCTTTTTTGATTTCTTCTACTTTTAGTTCTTTAATGGATAATGGTTCCTTAGATTCCTTTGTACCATCCATTATTTCTGGTTCTTTAATGGGCATATGTTCTATAGATTCTTTTTTACTATCTTTTGTTTTGGGTTCTTTAATAGACATATGTTCATTACATTCTTCAGCTTTGGATTCTTTAACAGATGCTGGTTCTTTAGATTCTTTTGTACCTTCCTTTTTTTCTATTTCTTTATTGGTCACAGGTTCTATAGATTCTTTTGTTCTGTCCTTTATTTCTGGTTCTTCAATAGATGTGGGTTCCTTAGATTGTTTTTTACTTTCGTCTTCTTTAATATGAGCAGGTTCCTTAAATTCCTTTGTACCTTCCTTTGTTTCTAGTTCTTTAATGGGCATATGTTCCATAGGTTCTTTTGTAGTGTTCTTTATTTCTGATTCTTTAATAGATTGTTTTATATCTTCTTTAGTTTTGAATTCTTTAACAGATGTCGGTTCCTTAGAATCATTTGTTTCTGGTTCTTTAATGGACACGGGTTTCATAGATTCTTTTGTACTATCCTTTGTTTCTGATATTTTAATAGATATTGGTTCATCATATTGTTTTTGATCTAGTTTTGGTTGTTTAATGGATGTAGGTTCAATAGATTCTTTAGTACTGTCTTTTGTTTCTTGTTCTTTAATAGATGAGGATTCCTTAGATTCTTTTGTACTTTCTTCTACTTTTGGTTCCATAATCAAAGCAGGTTCCTTAGCTTCTTTTATACTTTTTTTTATATCTGGTTCTTTAATAGACACAGGTTGTGTAGATTCTTCTGTTTCCAGCTCTTTATTGAAAGATGTTTCTTTAGATTCTTTTACACTGTCTTTTGTTTCTGGTTCTTTAATAGATGTAGGTTCCTTAGATTCTTTTGTGCTTTCTTTTGTTTCTGGTTCTTTAATGGACACCGGTTCCATAGATTCTTTTGTACTATCCTTTGTTTCTGATATTTTAATAGATATTGGTTCCTCATATTGTTTTTGACCTTCTACTTTTGGTTGTTTAATGGATGTAGGTTCAATAGATTCTTTAGTACTGTCTTTTGTTTCTGGTTCTTTAATAGATGTAGGTTCCTTAGATTCTTTTGTGCTTTCTTTTGTTTCTGGTTCTTTAATGGATTCAGGTTCTTTAGATTCTTTTGTTTCTGGTTCTTTAGTGGATATAGGCTCGTTAGATTCTTTTGCACTCTCTTGTGTTTCCGGTTCTTTAATGGGTGCAGTTTCCCTAAATTCTTTTGTTTTTGGTACTATAATTGATACAGATTCTTTAGAATCTTTTGTATTTTCTTCTGTTTTTGGTGTTTTAGGGTCTTTTGGGGTTTTCTGTGTTTTTAGTTCTTCAACAGTTGGAGGTTCTTTAGAATCTTTTATACTTTCTTCTAATTCTATTCCTTTAATGAACGGAGATGCTTTTGTGTCTTTTGTGCTCTCCTTTGTTTCTGATTCTATAATGGTGGAAGATTCTTCAGAATCTTTTATATTTTCTTCCACTTGTGATTCTTCAATGTCTGTGGGATCTTTAGAGTCTTTAGCTTTTTCATTTATTTCTGGTTGTTTATTAGTTGAAGCTTCTTTAGTGCCCCTTGTATTATCTTGTTGGAAATTCTCTTCCTCTATTTTAAATTCACTCTCATCAATAGGTGGATTTTCTACAATAGCAGCAGATAATTTTTCTAATGGTTTAATCAATATTTTTAATTTACTGATTTCATCAAAAGTCAAAGAATCTTTTAAAATTGGTAATTTTAGTGCCTGAATAACGAAAGAAATATTTGATTTTGAAATGTTTGATGTTTTTATATTTTGAAGTGCATTAAATACAGGAATTGCTGCTTCACTTAAATTCTTAAATGGTTGTACTACAATAATAGAAGCATTTCTTAAACGCAGTTCTTCAATTTCATTTGTAGTTTCTGTATCTTTTAAGCAATTCCAAATTTCTTGTAACGGTTCTTTTAATTTAGATAGAAAATCTTTCGATTCCAATATTTGTGGTTTTTCTAAAACACTAACATTCTTATGTAATTGTGGAACCAAGTCTTTTATTTTTTCTATTTCAACTTTATGGAGATTAAGTTCTATATCTTCAACTATTTGTGGTAGTTCTTCTTGAATCTTTGATACCGTTACTAATAAAGATTTTAATGGTTTTTGTAATTCTTTTGAAGGTATTTGCAGTACATTTGTTAATGCTTTGTCTAATGATTGAAGATTTTCTAATAACATAGGATGTTGGATTATTAGAATTTCAGGATTCATTTCAAGATTTTGTAAATTATTTATATTTCGTTCCATTTCTAAAATTGGATATTTAAGATTGTCAAGATCATCAGAATGATCTAAAAATTCATCAGAACATTCTATACTGGAGATAGTAGCTGCTAGAGGGTTTAAGCATTCTTTTAATTCGGTTACAGAGAATATCGCCACTCGAACAGGTAATATCACTTGTTCAGTCATTATTTCTAACTTCGTAATACTAGATGTTAATAAAGAAATTGATTCTTTTAATTCTTTTGGGTCGAATTTTGCTGCAATTTCTGATAATGTCCCACAAAGAATTTGATTGTTTAAGTGTGTAAGTTCACATTTCTTTAGTTCAGGTTTTGATAGAGAAACTCTTTCAATGATTAATTTTGAAGACCGATCGGCTTGACTTATTTTACTCTTGGATGATTTTAGCTTATATGAAAGAGTATTATTTAAACGATTAATTTCTTGCTTTAAAAATTGCATTATATCCCAGTTATTCATCCCTGCATCATCTATGTTTATTAAACTTTCCTCAATGTTATTAAGTAATTGTGAAACATTACATAAAGAATCGTCTCCTAGTTCTACACAAATTTCTTCAATTATTTTATTATTAGAATTTAGTTCTTCAATGCTTTTACCTAATTGTTCAAAAGATGGGTCCATAAGAGATAATTTTTCAGGTTGATTTTCAACAGTATCAATTATTGACTTTAAAGATTCTAATTTTTCTGAAATAATTGCAAACGCCTTTGATTTTGCAGTCACAGAGAGGAGTTCATTTGAAGAATGTTTTAATGGCATTAGAAGATTTAATAGTGGTTGTACAGTTTGTTGTGCAATACCATCCAGAAAATGTATATTTAAAATAATATTTAAAACTTCTTGTAATGGTCCAGTAAGTACCTTTAAAGATTCACAATTTAATGCATCAATCGACGCTGCAAATATTTGAAATGCTTCATTTAATTGAGATATCTCAGTTTCTAAAAGTTCTGAAGTTTGAGGCAGTGTATTTAATTTTAATACAATCTCACTGATTGATTCTTGTAAACTAACCTTTGATGCTAGATATTTGTCTCTTTCGTTAAAGACTCCATTTAGATTAATAACTTCTAAATTAGACTGAAGAGATTGAAGAGGTTCATTTAAACATGCAATTAATGTTTTTGTTAATATCAATTCAGTTTTAGCAGCTGCTAATGATTGAAGGGATTCCTGAAGTGCTTTGCACGCTGCTTTGTCTAAAATTTCAAAACTGATGCTGTTAGTTGCTTTAGAAATGGCATTTTTAAGAGCGTTGAGAGGATTCATCACTTTTTCTAACAACTCCGGTTTATCAATTTTTTCTATTACTAATTTTAAAGAATTAAGTGCTTCTACAATTTTGTCTTCATTATCTAAAGACATTATGGCTGTTGCAAGTTCTTTTATAGGAATTTCTAGAATTTCAAGATCATTGCTTGGGCAGAGATAATCAATTGCTGTTAAAGACTCCTCAAAATTAACCAAAGGTGTTGTTAAATCCATTATTGAATAAATTATAAACTGAGTAGCTGGTTTCTTTTCACCAATATCCATTTGTATAGATGCAATATTTTCCTTCAGGATAGAAACCGGTTTTTCTAAATTTTTTACAAAAAATGCTATGGAAGGAGTTAATGGATTCAATACCAGGTTTTCTACATTTACTGATTGTGGTGTTCCTAAACAACGTTGGCTGATACAATGTATTTGTGCATACCTTGCATTCTGAACCTTCAGCTGCTCTAATTGTTTAACAAAAGAATACTGCACAGTAGTTTCACAATTTTTCACCTTATCATTCGTAATATATTCTGCTTCAACTCCTTTTTTTGCTTGTGTTATTGCAGTCGAAAGGCATTGCAATTGTTTAGATAAAGGAAATTCTTCTACCTTTAAAAGTTCTTCAGCCAATTCTTTAATTTTTAGGAGTGCTTTGCATACAACAGGTTTTTCAACTTCTTTAAGTTTGTAATTTTGAACAACATTTGGTATATGAACAATTATTGCAGATAGTTCTGCTAGAGATTCTGACAATGGTTCAACGGTTCCAGCGACATTATTTATAGAAACTAAATTTGTTTGTAAAAGATTTTCATGGAAATGCGATAACGATGCTTGAATAGTTTGTAATTGTGGCAAATATTCAATGTTATGTAGTAATTCTGATGTGGCTACTTTTAAATTATCCATTGTTTCTATTGTGGCAATTTTACCTTGAATAAGAGTAACAGTAGTTATTAAAGTTCGAAGTGGCTGTGTTGTAAAATCAAAAGAAATCTTTTCGATACTGCTTTTTAGGCTTTGCAAAGCTTTACCTAGTTTTGGTTTTTCTATATCTACAGTTTCAGGTTTTTGAAGCGCTTTAATGGCAAGAGTCATTTGTATCATAGGTTCTTTAATTTTAATTAAATCAGAGACGTGTTCGGTTATTTTAGTGTCAGCCTCATTTTCAACTTCTATTAAGGCTTGTTGAAGATCTTGAAGGGGGCTTTCAAGATCTTGAAGTACCTCTTCATCATTTGCACTTAGATCCTTCAAACTTTCTTGTAAGGGTGACAAAGATTCTTGTAATTGTTTTGCTACCGATTGTACTTTTTTCTTTTTCAGTTCTTTTAACTTGTTTAAGATTTTAATAATATTATTTGACAATTCTTGTAGGGGTTTTTCTAGAGTAACAAATGATTTAATTTTTGTTATACAATCTGTTGTTTTATTTATATCTTTATTTAATTTTTCAAGAGATTTTGTTAAAATTGGTATTACAACTTCAGTTAATTCGGGTTTTAAGATAACACCTTCTAAACCAATAACAACAGAGGCTAAATCAATAGTAGATTCTTCAATGGTAATTAATTGTTTATAATTTGTTAAGGAAATATCATCTTCTTTATCACGATCGCCATTTTTTACTGCAAGTAAAACTTCCCGAAGTTGCAATAAGCATGGTTGTAATTCAGAAACCGAAAAAATTTCTTCCTGCTGAGGTTTAACCTTTTTGACTTGTTTTTCAACTAAGTCTACATTAGTTTGCAGTTGATTTATAGCAGAAATTAATTTTTTTGCAGCGGAAAAATCTCGTCTGCCTTTATTTTCAAGTAAAGTCTCAACGTCTTTTACAGTTTCTATTATAGCAATTAAAGATTCAGAGGTGTTATGACTAATTTGAGTTTCAGAAATTGCCTCGTTTAACTTTTCTTTAAATGTTACTAAAGCTGCTTGTAACTTTGGCTTTTCTAATTCCCATGTCTTTGGACTTTGTAAGCATTGCTGTATATTTGTAATGGTAGCGGTCAGTACTTTAACTGGTTCGCACAAAATTGGTATATCTTCCATTGTAGTTTGAAGTAGGTTCAAAGGTTTTGCTAAGTCGGTAAGTAAAAGAACTTCTTCTTGTATAACACTTATTGTTTTATTACTTATATTTTGTAGATCTGCAATACTTTTTTGTAGACCTTCCAAAGGTTCAATAAGAGAATTTTTTAAAATAATTTGAATCTCTGTGAGAGTTGTAATTAAATTTTGTAAGGGTTCTGAAATTTGAACAAAAGCTCCACATTGTAATATAAGTTGAAGAACATTTTGACATGCATTTTCAAGTTCATTTAATGGCGTTAAAAGAACATCTTTATCTTGAGATAAATTATCTGTTAGGTTTATAAGAGGAGCTTGCAAAACACATATCTGTTCAATAATCTCGGGTGCAATGTCTGGAATACGACCAGCAGCAGCACTAGCTTCAACGTCTTCTAGAGCACTCATGAGGCAAACAAGGGGTTGATTTAAGTTCACAGCATATCGAGAGACCTTTGTAGAACCTATTTTTTTCTGTAATTTTGAAAGAGGCTCCTTCAGATTGCTTACGACTATTCTATCGTTTCTCATTTTTAAGTTATCGATAATACCTGAAATGGAAAGCTGGACATTCTGAAATGAAACACTGAGTGGTTTAGGTATAGATACCCCTATAATCAATTTTTGGATTGATGTATTTAGTTTTTTGCAATTGGTCACTAATACTGCTTTTTCATTGTTTTTGAGATTGTCTGTTAAATTTTGTATTGCTTCGCTTAATTGTGTTAAATCTTCTGTTTTAATATCTTCAAATCTCACTACAGCTTCTTGCAAAACTTTTAAAGGTTGTTCTAATTTAGTTAGCTTTGATGTAGAAATATTATTTTGTAATTGAATTAGGGGTTGCTTTAAAAAGTTTACGTACTCGGATGCATTAGTTAGCAGAGCGTGCTGAGGATTTTGAGAAATGATTTCTATCTGCAGTTTAAATACATTGAAAATGTTTTTCCCCTGAATTACAGGTTGCTTTAGATCTTCTAAGGTGATTATTTGATTTAATTCTTTTTCAACTGTAATTATTTGTTCTAATAAATTTGGTAGTATATGTAAATCTTTAATTGCAGTTTTAAAAGTTATCAGTGCTTTCAATGCGTTATTTACATTTTGTTTTTGCAAAATTCTACTTTTGGCAATATTATAAGATTTTATTAAATGTTCTACGAGATCTACAGTCTGATCATATAATTTAGAAGTAATAAGTGTTTCAGGAACATTTACTTCATTTAATGTCTGGTTTAAAATAACCATTGATGATATTAAATCATTATTCGCCAAAATTGTTGATTTGCGATCAATAAGTTTATATAATAAAGGCTCGAGAATTTTTGTAAGCTGATGTTTGTTTTCCAAATCTTGTAATCCATTTTGAATTTCTTCAATATCACTTAAGAGAGGTTTTACTAAATTTGATTCTGAAATTTCAGTAACGGAAGTTACTAAAACATTTCTGATGTCTTGCAAAGTATTCAAAACTATTGGCATTTCCTTTAAAATTATTTCAGGATTGTGTTCCCCTTGCATAAGAATATCAGCTAGCATCTGTAAAGGTTCCTTGGAGATATATGATGTAACAGCAATTTTTTCAATAGCAGGTAAATTTTGTTGAAAATTCAGCAAAGATTCTTTTAACATGGGCGTCGCAGTCAAAGTGGTTAAATTTTCTATAAATACATGCATACCTGCTTGTAAGTGTTCAACAGATTGTTTGAATTCGATGAGTTCACAAGTTGATGATAATTTAGGAATGTGACTGATTGTTGAGTTTAGTAAAGATATTGCTTTCTCTAAATCAGGCTGTTTTCCTTCCACTGTAAACATAACTGCATCAAGGCCTTTATCAAGTTCTTCTATATCTTCCAATAAAAATTGTTCATTTTCTACAACATTCACAGTTGCTTTAGATTCTTGTAAGAGAGTTGATACTGTAGCTTTCTGAGGAAGTGCATTTAAGCTATCAACAATGACTTTCAATTTTTGAACAACAGAATGCTTCTTTGCTGTAAGTTTTACTATGTCAGAAATTTTTTCAACTGGATCTAGTATTTCTTGTATGTTGAGTGCTTCATTAGAAATCAATATTTCAGTGATAGATTTTTGTAGTGTAGAGGTAAGCAAAGAAATTTCAGGATTTTTAGATAAATTTCCATATTCGAGCGTTGCTTTTTGTAAATTCTGTAAATCATCTACCACAAATTCCTTTACCTCATTAATTTGACCGGTCTGCAAAATATATTGAATATTGGTATTCAAATTTTGTATTGGTTTGATTAAGCAATTTAATTCATCTACTTCTTCTGTTGATGATAAATTATCAGCAAACGATTCTAATACATTGGTAGCTTTCTTTAAACTTTTCATCATTTTATATTTTTCACTTAAATCAATTATCGCTTTAACAATGTTTTCTAAAGACTCTGACATTTTAGGAATGACAGATATTTTATTAGGTACAACATCTTCTAGGACAATTTTTTTGCAAACTGAAATTATATTGTTTTGCAGTGTCATTAAAGGATTCAAAAATTCATCGATAGATAAATTGTCATTATCAGAATTAATAACATCTACAAGTTGTTTGAACGATTGTTCTATATTTTGAATAATCGGGACTTCTTGGTCTACAACCAATATGTCATTAATTGCAAGAAGTTGTTGCTGAAAATCATACAGAGGTCGTTGCAAATTTTCCAACAAATTTAAATCGCCTCGATATCGATGTTTAGCTGTTACCACAAATTTAAGAATTTTCTGCAAATGTGTGCTCAATCTATTTAAATTCATAACTTCGGCATCCTTTCCAACCACAATATGAGTAATCTCAATTGCTATCGCTAAGTCTTGTAAATGTTCATTAATTTTACATTCTTGGATGTCTTGTGCATTAACTACTGCTGTTTTTAAATTTTGAAGGGCTTCTTGTATTGATTCTACAGAATTGCAGAGATTGTTATTAACATAACCTACAAACTGAACTATATTTTGAAGTCTGTTTAAGTCGGTTATTTTTATTTCAACTTCTTCAGATGAAATAATAGATAAAATTGCAACTAATGGTTTTTCTAATTCAATAAGCACAACTAAATTAGGAAATTGTTTAGGTATTGTGGAAATTGATTTTAGTACAGTTTGTAAGGGTTTCTGTATTTCTAAAATTTTTGATTGTTTTATCATTGTCTCGGCAAATGTCAATAAATTAAGAAGAGGTTCTTTAATACTATAGATTTGAAAATGTTCGTTGATTTCTTCTGCCAAAGAATTTAGTAGCTGTACATAATTTTGTAAATCTTCACTAGTTTGACTTGTATCTTGTATCCTAGGAAGAAAATCGATTAATTGTTCTAAAATTTCTTTATCTTTGGATCTAAGATTAACTTCTTTGCAAATCAAATCTTCAGTAACCGATTGAATATTTGTTATCGCAGACAATACCATCGGTAGGGTTTTGTATGTAGGTTGGGTTAATGGTAAAAATTCTTGAGTGTTTAAAATTTGTTCTTGCAATTTCTTTAATATGGTCAGATCAGGTATGTGGAATGCTTTTGTAGTTTCGGTTACCAAATTTTCAATCGGTATTATGGCTTCCATTGGAATGTTTTGATCACAAATTAATTTTTCTTTAATGATTTGAATACTCTCTCTTTGTTCTGGTTTAGAAATACACTGAGCAGTAGTTTGTACGAGTTTATCAAAATTTTGATGTAATGTTATGTTTGTTACTAAAAGGTGTAGTGGTAAATTAATAATGCATTTTTTAATTCTTTCTTTCACTGCATTCTCTAAAATGGACGATTCTGTAACATCTATAAGATTTTTCAAACCCTTCTGCAGGCTTTTATTTCTTTGATCAATTTCAATTAAGTCTATAATTTTTGTAGTAAAATCTTTGACTAATCGTATAATAGGATTAAATAGTGAATTTTCTTGTACTGCAACTGTCTCCAATTGTGTTATTGTCGCATTTAGACTCGTTAAAGTTTCTTGGGGCATATCATGTTCTAAGCAACTGGCTATGAAAGAGAGAGCTTCACTGATATTTTTATATACAATCAAATCCTCCTTATTAACTGCAATATGAGTAGTATCAGTCATTGTTTCTCTTAGCTTAACCAAATATTCCTGATCAAGTTTATTTCGAACAACAATCTCTGAATTTTGTAAACTTTCCAAAGAATTTTGAGCTATATCCATAGTCTTTTTCACTTCATCCATATCACTAACAGCATTTTCAGCTAACAAAATAATAGAATGAAGAGTTGCTTTCAGAGGAGACTCCTTTGATATATTTCCTAAAACAATTTTACATTTCTTAATATTGTCTTTAGTATCAGAAGTCTGTTCTAAGGTTTGAAAACTTTCTAAAATTTCTTCAAAGCATTCAAGAGCAGCTTCCTCTGTAGGTGTAACATTTTCTGGAATTTCTTCTATAAGTGAAATGGTCGCAGATAATAGTGGTTGTTGAAGTTCTAATATCTGCATCCTATTTGCCTGAAATTGTAAAGGTTCTATGATTTTTTGTAAAATCTTTTGATGACGGGTTGCAATTATAATAGCAGCAGAGGAACTAGTTGGTTTTTCAGTTAGAATGGTACCAATAGCTTGCGCAATATCAGATATACTTAAAACAAGGGTGTCATGAGGGCGAAGTTCAATGAGAAATTCTATCTTTTCATGTATCTCCTGCTTTTGTTGCATCTCTTTATTACCATACTGCACTAGGGACCAGTTGATATCATTTAAAACATCTTCAATTGTTTGTACCACAAAAATATCATCTTCAGATAATGACGATAATTCGATATCAAATATTCCTGAGTGCAAAACTGATAATTGCTTAACAGTTTCTGTAATCAAGGGTTGATGCTGCTTTGCTGCTTGATGTCTTTGAAATTTCGCTAAATTTCTTTGTAGATTTTCTATACAAATAGCAACAGCTTGTGTTGCAGTTACTTCTGAAGTTGGTTGTACAATTTCAGTTATCACTTTTGCCATTTCCTGTACTTGCTGTAATATATTTCTAACGGGGGATGTTGATCCAATAATAGATTTAAGAAGTTGTAGTTCTTCAATGCTTTCCTCAATATTTTGTACAGTAACTGGAGGAGAATCTATAGTTTGATTTAAGTATTCGTTTAAGTCTTCTCCAACTTTATTACTAACAAAAATTGAAATTTCTTCTTCTTTTGTAACTGTATGCATCTTAGAAAATATGACAGGAAGGTTTCCCATAAAAGACCTCAGAGAATTTCGTACTTGATCTGTTAATCCAATTTTATCTTCAGAAAGTCTATTCTTCGAAATTGTATTTAATGAAGTTAATAAGCGATCAAAAGTAGCCCTCAGTATTTGAACAATCGGATGCGTTTCTTCTTGAGTTTGATCTTCGGCTGTGTTTGTAACTTCTGAGGATACAAAATTCTTTATAGCATCTAAAAGTTGTACAGTATTAGAAGTAAAAGCGCGTAATACAGGAGGAGTATCTGCTGAAGTTTCAAGTACTTGTAACTGTTGCATCACAACATTTATAGGTTCAATAATCTCAACTGATTCAGCGTTTATCTGAATTTTTGGCAATTCTTCATGATGTTTTCGCATTCTTTCCATTTCTCCCTCAATGGTTTTTAATGTCTCTTGTAATTCCAAACTTAAGGTATCTTTAGATGATTCTGGAGATACCTTATTCATTTGAAGGAACAAATTTGTTAAGTTTGTCAAAGGTTTTTCAACTTGTTTTAAAGAAGTATAATTTATGATATCGTTGTTTAAATCAGTTAAAGCTTGCAATGGTGATTCGATTTTAGAACCGTTTTGTAAAGATTTCTCAATATTTTGGAATATCTTTCTAATTTTAACTAAGAATTTCTGCTCGGTAAAATTTAAGTCACTTTCCATTAAATTATTTATTTCTAATTGCACAGAGTATAAAGTTCTCTGAAGCTGTATAATTTGAATTTTATCAAGATTAAGATGTTTAATAATAGCAACGTTTTTTATTAGCGTTTGTATAGTGTCGGAGAGTAAACGTATTGCTGTGAGTTTAGATACCTTAATTTCACATTCTTGTTTTAAAGTGGAGACCAAAACGTTGCTTGTTTTGTTACATATTTCTGTAAGGGGCTGAACAATTTTGGACAAGCCAGATTTATTTTGAATTATAGGCAGTAAATTTTGTAGTTCATCAACTGAAATTTTGGCCTCTTCTGTGGTTACTTTTTCCAATTTATTTATATCTATATAGGTACACAACACCTGAAAAGATTTTTTCACATTTCGAATAAAATTTTGCTCATCAGTAGTAAGACTCAAAGGTTGACTAGATAAATTTTCTACATGCATTTTTATCAAAGAAAGTGGATTTGACATAATCTGAGCAAATTCAACATTGTCTGTGCTTTTTATAGAATCTGAAAGTTGTGCTACTGAATTTGAAAGTAATGAAAGCTCATTTTCTATAAAGAACTTATTCAAATCACAAGACAATGCTTCACATCTTTTGGTAACCTCTAGAAACTCGGGTTTTTGGCTAATAGCTTTAAAAGACTTTTGGAAATCTAATATGACTTCAGCAGAAGGCTTTGACAAATCTTTAGTATTTTCACTAATGTTTGTTAAAGACAACACAATGTTACAAAGGAGCAAAGAATCTTCTGTTTTTAGCTCAGTATTCTCAGTAAACTTTGTAAGTTTCTGTTGACACTTTTTGATTGAGTTATTTAGTTCTGTTTCTGGAAGACAATCTAAGGATTCGCCCAGTGCTATTAATAAATTTTGTACTTCAGAAATATCCCTATTTAATGTATTGAATCCTTTAGTTGCAGCTTTTGAAAATTCTTGTACAATAGTAAGAACAGGTTTGGAAGGTAAGTATTCATTAATTACCAAAATTTGATGACAGATTTTGTGAGCATTCTCCTTTACAGTTTCTAATATTTTTAATTTTTGTTTATCAGGTAATTGAATAAGAATTGTTTCATTTAAACGTTGTAAAGAAATATTGATTTCATTTAATATTTGCGCATCTTCCGTTCTAATTTCTAAATCTTTACGTTCTAATAGGTGTTGTAAGGGTGAGCGTATGGTATTTATTATAGTTTTTAAAGATGTTGTTTTAATATCAATTACTGTAGTATATTTGGTAGCATTTAGAATGTTTTCAGATTCTTGAAATACGTTTAAAATATCTGAAATTGTTTGATTTAATGTTTTTAATGTTTCCATTAGAGTTTTTGAGTCTGCTCTGTCCAAACATTGAACGGCCTGTAAAATTTCTTTATGTACTTTAGGATGAAGATTTTGCAGCGTCTCTGAGTAATTCTTTAGAACAAGTACGGGTGGTGATAGGTCCATAATTTTAGTGGTAGGCAAATTCTGAATTTCTTTAATTTGTTTCTTCATTTCTATATATTTTTGTTGATTGGAAATGATATTTGTAATTCTAGGTTCGGTGGCATTTTTAATACTACTTTTAATTTCTTCACATCTCATTTTTAATGATGATAATTTATTATTTTCCTCATTTACTTCGATAGTTTTGAGATCATTTATTAAATCCTCCACAGTTTCAGATATTGTTATATTATTTGTTTCTAAAATTTGATTATTTAATTTATCTACATGGTGTGTTAAGTTATCCAATAAACCAAAGGTATTTTCTGTTTTAATCGTCAAAGATTTATCAAATGTATTAAAAAGTTCCGACTGAAGACTTTCGAGGTGTTGTAGGGTATGTTGCACCATTGTATCTGTTGTATGTTTCTTTGCTTCTTCTATATTTAGTTTCATTTCATTTAAAGATCGTGACATATTTTGAACAACTATTTGCATTAAATTATCAAAAACATCTTTTACAACAAACCCGGAATTTTTCTGTATATTGCCTATATTGTTTATTATTTCTTCAGTATAGGTCATCAATGACTTTAGGGCATCTCCTTCTGTTGTTTCTTGCTTTTCTAATGCTTCAGCAGTTTTATTTAAATCTTCAAGTTGAAGTAAAACAGCAACGCATAATTTTTGTATTGGTGCAGACGAGGTTACAGCGCATTGAGAAACAGCTTGCATTTGTTTTGATAAATATTGCACCTCTTCATTGATTTTGTCAAATTTAATTGTATTTTGAGCAGCTAGATTTTCTCGAAGTTGGAAGGTTCGGTTCATTAAATCTGTTAAAATTTTGGTTGGTTCTAGTTTACTTTCACTGTGTTCATCCATTTTGGAATCACTTGAAATACTCTTTTTAGATAAATGTAAGCTGCTTTGCATTTCCTCTAAAGTCGTTAGAACTTCTTGTAACAATTTGGTAGATACAGGCTTTTCTGTGGCTTCAGGACTAATGAACTCAAGTTCTTCTTTTTCCAAGCATGCTAATTTCTTTATTGACTTTAGACTTTTCTTTAAAGGATCACTAATACAAGAAATTATGTTACTGCAAGTATTTTGTATCAGGGTATGCTCTTTTCCTTGAACTTCTATACATTTTTGAACTAATGTTATACTTTTTTGAAGTTCAAAAATTGATGGTGCAGTTATTTCTATTATTGAAAATTTATTATCTTTATCGTCTTTCTGATAAAAAGTTGCCAGGCATGTTTGTATGTCACGTAAAGGCAAAGTTACACTATTAATAACCTCCAAACTTTTATCTGCAGCTGCTGACGTCGATTTAAATGTTGATTGTAAAAATAATGCATCTTCAACTATGGAAAGCTTTTCTAACACATCAGTTAAATATAGTTGCAAAGCTTTACTCAAATCTATTTTTTTGTCATAACAAATTTTAAGTGTTGCTTTTAAATCTGGTTGAATTTTCAATCCATCTTCTTCTTCACCTTGGATGTCTCTAGGAAACTCATCAAATGTAGTTTGTCCTTTTTTCTTAAGGTAATCTTGAGAAGAATCTTCAGAACTTATTGAAGAATTTCTACTTGATCGACGCTTTTTCTTTTTTGAATTTATTATATTTACCATTAGGTCAGACCCAATTTCATGTGTAGTTTGAGGTGATAATGGTTGTTTTTCAATTACAGTGCAGTCGCCAAGGTGTGTTATTTCTGGCATTGAAGTTGCTTGAAATATTGGATCTTGCTCATCACGGGCACTCTCAAATTCTCCGTAAGATGGACTATCAATGTCTACCATGTCTGCTAAACTTCCTTCTTCAATTTCAGATGCAAATGAATTGTCCTTGGAAATTCGTTTAGGTGGTGTTACTTTTTTCCGGGGAGGTCTCATAGGTGGTTCCTTAGGCGATAGTAATCCAGAATCGTCAGCACGAGTTTCGTCTGTTATTGAAAATACTTCTTCGACATCAGCTTCTGTTCTTAGATCTTCTTCTGCTGTTACAAAATTACCTTCAGATACATCAATCAATACAGCTTCCATGAGAAGGTTTCCTGAGGTTGAAGATTCTTTTGTAAATCGAAGTGGTGGAAGTTCTATTACGCTATGTTCTGCAATAATTTTACAATTATTAGTAGATTTCAATAATAAACTCCATGTTAGCTGTTTTTAAAATGCAGTCACAATTTCATTATATATTATTGAGTTTTTCAAATATAACCTGTATAAAAATTAAGATTTGATCAGTAAAAAATATCAAGCAGCAATCCATATACATATAATTTAGGAAGTATAGCTTGCAATCTGAGATTCTTAACCAGGCTTATATTTAATTAACATTTTAATTTTTTTTTATTAACAAAACAAACCAAAATTTAGTTTGTGCTGCTTTAAATATAATCAATTTTTGTCACTTCTTCAACAAGTAGGTTGCACTATATTAAGGTAATGTGAAAACTGTAAGTACTTTTGTTTAAACCAAGATAAGTTGTTTCCCTCCCTTTTTCCCTTACCTTTATCTACTATAATTTTGCAGGTTTTGATTTTATATTATATTTATAGTTTTAAATAAAAAATTAAATTACTTACTGATTGGGTTGATTAACACTAATAGACAAAAAATGTTGTAACGTTTACACGACCCTATAGAATAACGCGAAACGCGATTTAAAAAGAATTCATATTAATTCTACGCATTTTACGCGATATTCTTAAATACGGGAG
>JAHWXV010121107.1:0-11922 GCA_024586415.1 Phrixothrix hirtus
CGAATAAACCATCTTATTTATAATTTATGGCACAAACTTATTTTTATAAGTAAAAAAGACTTTTTAAGCAATAATAATAAAACCAATACAAATCTACTAATGCACACATGTCAAACAATTGTCAATTTACTAACGGAGCTAATCTCAGACTAGATCGAAGTTTTGATAACACCAGAGGAAATAAGTATCGTCCGGACAAACGTTGTTGCTCTCACTGTATAACATAAAATGTATTTCTAAGAAAACTTAAAATAATATAATTCATCAGATCAGCCATTACATTCATGCTTTTGCACAGTAGTGCCAACTTCGTAACTTAATTTTATACAATATAAATTCCCTATCATGTATGATCTCCTTTCACCTCCTTAAAGGAATGTCATTATCAGAAGTACCCTGTATAATAGTCAAAATATTTTAAAGCTTAATTTATAATAAAAAGAAAACAGCCTTTGGTAGCTGATTCATGGATTGTATGCTATACTGTTATGTCTATATTGGGAAAGCTTGCTAGTCATTTCATTGCAATTAGTTAAGTACTTCATTCAATTTATTATTAGGTAGCCATACCTTACAAAATAATGTTTTAATAGTAAGTTCAATTAATTTCAAATATATCCATTGGATTCATGCTCTAATTATTCATTTGTACATCTTATATTTATTTTATTCTGAAAAAGTTTCTCTACTACTTGTAGAATTATTTAAATTTACAATAAGTGATTCCATGTGCATGTCAATTATGTGCTCTTTGTATCTATAATCTTCTGGATTTTTCCACATATTTCACACATTCTCCCAAAAATCGTCTAGCAAATTGTTCATTATTTTAATATAAATGTTATGCCTATCTTTAATATTGAAGATGTTATTCTGTTTTATTATGTGTTTTTTACATAAAATCCATTTGTACTCAATTGTATTGAATTCACAATCCGCCACTGGCAGCTATAATAATTTAACTTGTTTGCTTCTGGTTTCTTTAGCAATTGTTGATCTTAACATTTTCATCGATTAGTAAGTATTTTCCTATACTTCTTTTTGGCATTGTAACTTCAAATATTTTTGTACAACGTCTAAAATGTATAATTTAAACAACTATAGCATATTTATATTTATAAAAACTAATTTAGCATACCCACACTTTTCATTGTAAGTGTACTGATTTGCATCTTCAAATATATTACATTAGGTATAAATGGTCTTACTTTATTTTTTAATCACATACTTCATTTATTGATGATTAAATATTTCATTTCAACACATTAAATTGCTTATAAGCACCTATTTACTACTGTTTTTGGAGAATTAAAATAATACCAATTACTTTTAAAATGACAGAAATCAAAATATAAGAAAATATTATTAAAGCATGACAGTTAATTTTTTATAAACTTATTTTAATAAAAAATGGTTACATCCATAAACAAAATGTCACTTATAGAAGGTTGTGTTTTATTGTAATTTTTAACTTTTATTTATGGGCGTATGTTCAAATTTGATGTTAGCACACTAAAAACCCAAAATCTCTGATTTACATATTTAAATTAAAATATTTACTTACATCAGATTTAAAACCAGGTTAAACAGATAAAAAGTGGATACTACCCTGTGGCAAACATATAATTATTTCTGGTAACTTTTCTGATATGAAATGGGGCGAAAATATAATAGCAATAAATTGCCTAGATTTTTTAATTTTTACCGCAGTCATCAAACATTGTTGGTCACACTGTATTTGTAAAAATATCCCTTTAGACTCAAAGGACATAAAAACAATGAAAACTGGATATAGAAAATATATAGGTTGAAAGAAGGTAAACATGAACTTTTTTTAATATTTGTTTAGTTTTTCTAAATCAATAGGTGTGAAGTGCAACATCTCAAGGCTTAATTTTTGAATGCATACAATATAACTCTGTTATAGCAAACTTGGAAATTGCAAGAATTTTGTTCGTTATAAGCAATCGTTCACTATAATAGAACCATTGAAAATGCATGTTAATGCACTTATACAAGCTACAAATTAAAACCGGCTACAGATTTGTATAGAATCATGTGGAAATAATTTCTCTACGGCATGCTTCGTGCTACATCAGTAAGCGGAAAAGTAAGCTTTTTGCTTATTTAAACAAGGAAAAGTGAAGCATAAAGTTGACTAAGTGAAAAATATATGGTCTGCCAAGGGTGATCGAAGGCCAACTAAATTACCAAAGGTTCAGCATAATTTCTATAAATCTCTGGTAACTCAAGCAACTTGAAATGCATTGAAGTGAAATTCTTCACAGGGGGTTTCCTTTTGCAATTGTTATTGTTTCCCTTCACCATACAGCACTGCAGAGATAAATAGTGTACATTCAAATACATAAAATAAATCCCATGCAATATTTTTTGCAATGCTTTGTAGCATCACACTGCAATTAACTAAGCTACAAGCTTTATGGCAGTTTTTCTTAACTTTATATAAGCATAAAACCACACATAAGGTGGTGTGCATTCAAAAATTGTAGTGTGCTGTGTCATATTTCACAAATGAGCAATAAGCTTTACTGTCTGATGGAATTCTTGACAGGTATTTTAAATTCTCTTATCAGTATCTACATACGCTTATCTAATGCAAGTTAGTTAGTTTATTTATCTTTTTTGTTGATTTATTCACTAAATTAGTTAGTCTTTTAATAGGCCAAATACATTTTTAATAATAACCCTAGTAGTGGATATTTAATAATTGAATATCTTCTGCTCTCTTGTTAAATGACCAATATCCTTAAAAGATGTAACAAGCCAATATAAATTTGGGTATGCTGAATCACCTACTAAAAAATCCCCACCCATGAAGTTTGGGTTTTCTAAATTCTTTCGATATACTGTAGATTTGCGCAATAATTATGCATTGAGTCAGGTTTTCCACAAAACACATCAAATCTTTTTTCCTGATTATTAAATTAATAAACTTGGATAACCTTTACAGTTAACACGAGCTTCTGGCAGTTGTATTTCAATTACTACCGTTGATTGCTACTGTGATATTAACAATGTCTTGTTGTGTAAAATGCCTTCAGTAATTGTATTGATTCTACTTTTCGTTAGCCAAGCAATACTTTGCGATTTAAAAGAAAGTAAAAACTTTTTTAACTCTTTGCAAGTAAGAATGAGCAAACTCAAAGTAACATTAAAACAGTCAGAAATCTGTTTAAATGTTTCCTGGTTACTCAAATACTGTATAACAAGTAAAAACGTTTCTTCAGGAGCAATTTTTGTCTCTGCCACTAGAATGAGTAGGTAGAAAATTTAATTTCACAAGTTCTGGTGAAACAGAAAAAATAAAATCTACACAAATTCTCTTTTAGGTTTTCATTTCACATATTATTTTGTATGCTGTTGTTCGTAGTATTCTTGTTACTGACTTTTTACATTTAAAATGATAATGTGATTTAATAAGCTCTTGTTTTCATTGTTACACATTTTTAGAATTTGAAAAAGGTTTTGTTTACATGCACATTTATACACGAAACTCTAGAATAGCTTATTTCAGGTTCTTTTCAGAGTAGCTACTTATTTGAAATACTTGAAAAGAAAACACTTTTAAATTGAGGTTATGAATGTTTATTTTTCAAAGATTCAAATTTATGATGTCATGTGCAGATAATTTATACGGATATTAATATTCACCATCTTTATTTATGTTCAACTAATTACGAAGAAGTTCTCTTTATTATGGTTTCTTTTTGTAGATTATTGATAATATTTTGTATTTCATGCCATTTATGATTTAGAAGTATAATTATTGCAATTTAAAGGTAGTATTTCATTCCTTGCATGTTTAAGAATCTTAACGATTAATTAAATTGTTAAAAAATGCTGCAGTTTTGAATTACGTGAAAAATAATAACCTTCAAAATAACACTATGTTAAACACTTGTAGATAAATTAGAAAGATTTAAATAGTAAATCAGATAGATGTTAATAATATATACACTATGTAGAACAGTTTGTGATAGAGGTTATTTAAAATCAATTTACCATTTTTGAAATCATTATAAACTATATTTGACACTTTTTACTTTGTATAATTGTATGTCATTTTGATCGGTAATGCAGCCTTAAAGTGTTCGTTATTATCGACTATTTGTTATAAATGTGTTCATTAAAAGTAATCGTAAAATGTATGTTAATAAATGAAAATCAGTTTGGGATTTGAGATTTTGGTTGTTATACACGATCGTTCATTATATCCTGGGTTTGCTATAACAGTGTTATACTGTACATCAAAAAACATGCTTATGCACTTTCCAGAATATAAATTTGAGTTTTATATATTTTTTTAAGTAATAAACTAAAAACCAGGAATGGGCGATCTTTTTTTATATGTGGATCACATACACATATACACATAAACAGAAATGTTTCTGATGAAATCAAATTTATTTAAAAATTATTAAAAATAATTGCAATAGGTTTTGTTATTTTAATATTATGGTTTAGATCACACAAAATAGTGTCAGATGGCCATATGCAGTTTGCTAGTTACCCATCCTTGCATTAAACAAATATTTTATAATTCGTTGAACAAAGGTAAATAAAGTAAAGTACAGGAATTTTCTTAATATATACCAGTTATTGAAACATGGTAATTACATTTGAAATACAATATAAGGAACATTATTTTAACAGCAAACATCTTGATATGCACAACCAAAATACTTATAAACTATGTGTCTAAATTTCATGGTTTTCGAAATATTTGCAATTAAAGTTTTCAGCCCACCTCCTGCTTTTTAACTTGGATTACTGTACTGAACAAGAAATGGTTGGTCGGCTATATATCTTTAGCCACTGACCGAAACCACATGCATGCATATAATTTCAGAGCACCATTGATGAATAATCAGTCAATTATTATAAATACCTGATACGTTAATTACGGTTTAAAATAAAAAGTTTTATTTTCTTTCTTAAAATTTCTAGTGGTCTGTTGATTCTGCAAGTTTATAATTCTTTTAAAATAAAAACAAGGTTATACACGATTTTTAATATGTATATATTTAAAAGAATTTTTGAACCCTTTAAAGACGATCGTGATGTTTCCTTACATTTCAAATAAATTGTTAAGAACTAAATTTAATGCAAATTTAAATTATTTTTTGCCAACTTTTGAAGAATAAAAATAATTTAAGCTAAGATCGTGACGTTTTCATTACATTTCAGGTAAATTGTTGTTATGAACAAAATTTAATGTAAATTTAAATTATTTTTTACCAAAAAATTAAAAATAATTTAGATTTTAAAGGAATAACTTTCACTTTTACAAAATCGCTTTAACACGGTGTTAAATTGTTTTTAATAAATATCTTCATATATTAATATTTACAATTACTTGTGTTGTGTATAATTTAATTTTGTGAAAATAATTAACAATCTAAATGAAATAATGTCAAAATTAAACCTAAATTGTATCCAGTACAAAATATCTACATATAAATTACTGTAGATCAAACTTATGTAAATTTCAGATATTTATCAGATATGTTTTATAATAATTAATCCATAAATAACTTATAATTATCAAGTAATAGTGTTAGTAAAGGCTAATTTGGATGATTTTAAAGTAATACGTTGGATTACTTTTTATTAAAACAAGCAACGACTTTGACTCTAAAAGTACATTAATAGTATAAATGTAAACTGACACTGTGTAAATAAAAACAAAATAGTGTTTATGTTTGTAAATACGTTTCATGGTAAAGCACATGCAGGACCATGACCATGATAGATTTGCATGCGAAAATTTACAAAAAAAATTTTTTGATTAGGTAAAATTTTTTTACAGATTTGCATTCACAAAAGGCTGGGGTGTACATGTCTTCAATAATGCTTCTTATATCAAGGAGACCTTGTATAATGTTGGGCAAAAGATTTTCTCTAGCTGTAATATAATGCTTCATCCTTTCAACTGTATTTTCTATCACTTTTTTACACATTTCAACACCTTTTCTAAAAATTACATTATAAATATTCTGCTTCAATTAGTCAGTTGTCTTCAATTTGATGCAGACCTATAAAAAGAAATCTAGTGAATCTGAGTGATCAATCATGATCACCAATTTTTAAGATAATTTATTCACAAAACATTTCTCAGAAAATTAGTTGTAACACATACTGTGCAACAGGAGACGCCTTGTTACTTTTCAATTAGTAATTTCAAAAATTTCCACAGATTATGTAGAAATAGTCTACAGATTAAACTTCCAGTACATACATGCACTAAAAAGTTACTGTGCGAATCGTTTATAAGATTGTATTTGTACACAAAAAAAATAGCTTTTTAAAATAAAAATCATATAAATAAAATTTCTTGTATAAAGGATTCGCAATCTGCATACATAAACTTCCATTGCACTCCTTAGACTTTTCATAATATCTGTAAAGTGCTTAATAATAGCTCTCTGCATTACAGTATTTAAATAATTTAGTGTTTTTATGAGATAGAGTTTTTCATTCAAGTAATTCAATTTAGAACTACTTCATAACCTTGGATCTAATTTCTTATAAAATTCAGTTACACTGAGCAGTGATAGTGATACCTTCATTATCAGATAAGACATGAGTAAATGGATTTAACTTATACATAACAACATTTGATAAAACTTCTAGCACATTAATTTGAACGACATAAATTTTAAATTATTTACAAAAAAATTTATTTTATGCTAGTAAAACTTTTACATTATCATTTATTAATCACTTATTATTTTAGTTAATTTTTATTTTAGCAGCCGGGGAAATTAAATTTGAAGAATTTTTCTGTAGTAACTGAAGCTATTGCTAGAATGAATATTAGCAGTAAAGACAGTCGTAATTCTAACTTTGGAAGTGCACCTTTAGCAACTCCAGAAGTAGTAGACTTGGGATCAGAATACGCACAAGTTAAAGATGTTGTTCATCCTTATTCTCATGATGCTGAATACATGTATACTTTAGTTCAAGATGCCGTTAGTGGAAAATCTAAATTAAGACAAAGAAGAGAAAAAGGCCAACCTTGTTAGTTACATTATATTTTTGTTAATAATTATTTTTATAATTTTGTATTGTAGCCTATTCTGACACTGATAGTGAATGGAGTAGTTTAGAACGCAGACAACGAGCAAGTGAAGTGTATTCAAAAGTTAATCGAAAACCTACTACACATAAAAGAATTAGAAAAAAACGCACCGCAATACCAGTTCAGCCTCCACGTGTTCCTCAACTTGGTAATTTTCCTTTAGCTCCTGTTCATTCCGCTCCTACAACTGAAATCGATACCGATAAAGCTAATGGTATAATGATTTATAAGAAACTTCTAAACATTAAAAATATCAAATTTTTAGTTGGAAGTGATTCTAATTCAGAGTCATCTGAGGCTAGTGATGTGGAACATTATACAGGTACAACTGAAAGTCGTAACAGATTTTCTCAAAAACGCTCTTTCAGTTTGAAAAAACGTGTACCTGTTCCTGCAGTTGTACCAATTCCACCTGAATTACACAATACTCACAATTTAAATATTCATCTTAATTCTCCTGATTTATTTGCCAATAAGCCAAATTCATATGGAAACATTCATGATGATGAATCTAGTTTGGATGTTTCTTCTCCTCGTGATAACAATTCTCCCATGGTAAAATTAATTTTTTTAACGCGATGTGCTAAATATTAAATTCATTATGTTTTAGTTTGGCGTTTTACCTAAACAATTAAAAGATGTAGAAAGAGAAAAATTGATAAGGAAACGTGAGAAACAGAAAGCTAAAGATGATTCTAAACTTGAAAAACGTCGATTAAAGGAAGAAAAGTTGCGAAAGGTTGCTGACAAAGAAAAAGAAAGAGAAAGGAAGAAACAACAGAAATTGAAACAGAAATCTTCTTCGGGAGGTGGACCACCTAAAATTTTAGACTTCATTCAAGTAAGTTATGCTTTTAACAAAATTTCTGATTTATTTCATTAATGCATAGAACATTTATTTTAATTAAATAAAAAATTTCTTTAATAAATGCTATATCATTTAAATAAGTTTTAACACTATTAGACTTAAATTTCAAGACATGGTATTCATTAGGCTTAAGTTGAAATTGGTAGGAGAATTACTAAGTGTTCATTAAACTTGAATATTGTAGCATTAACTAAAATTTTTATTCTGCTTTTGATGCTGTTTCTTATCTCATTAATAATTTTTAAAATTACTCAATCGAAAGTTATAATAACAGAAAAATGTGGACATGACAGTTTTTATTTTTGATAAAAATCTGAAACTAGGTTAGATGTGTTGTACTGATAACTGATTGGTAGACAAAATTATAAAGATGAATGTGCAACACATTTTACTAATTTTAGAAGATTTCCAGAAAAAGATTACTAAATGATCTTATCGAAACAGTTTGAAACAATTGTCGAGTTTCTTTACGTCTATTAAACGTACATGACATACTTTAAAAACAATACAAGCTGTATTACATATAATTAAATTTAAGTAAATAATAAAACATGTATGACTGAAGGACAGTCATTTACTAAATTAAGCAGTTGAAATGATTGACTAATCGGAGTTAACAATATATTAACAGAATGCATTCTTCAAGTTAAAGGAATCAAATTTCACAATTAACATGTTTGTTGAGTATTAACCCCCTTTTATGACAAGTTTTATTAATTGTTTCAACGTGTACCTGCTCCAAAGAGTAAAATATCTAATAAAGTTTTCAATTCTTTTCCAAAATGCAGTTTTAATTAATGCTTTCTTATAGTCTTGGGGCCACATACAATGGTTGTGAACCGCTTTCCTCTAACACTCCTGATTTATTTATAGCAATTAAAAATATTTTAACTTTATTTTTCAACATAGTCCTCATTGAGGTTAATATATTTCTGACGTTTTATTATTTCCAAAACCTCATGAATGATTGCTCTATCTATTTAATCCATTGGTTCACAGCAGTTATCACTTCATTGTCTGAATTAATTTTTTTTCGCGTAAGCTTTCTTTAAATTTTTGGGAACAATCAGTAGTCACTGGGTGCTAGATCTGATAAATACAGGAACTGTACTTGCTTCATACTTTATGAAAATGTTGATACTTTTTACTTGGCTTTATTTATTCATATTTTTGCAAATCTTCTGTTAAATTTCATAAAATACACAAAACTGAATTTTTTCTAGAATTTGATGCATGAAATATTATTATCGTACAGCAAAATAACAAATACCAGAGTTGCATTTTAGAACCTGTGAACACACCAAACAAAGATGGTGAAATTTTAGAGAACAAAATTACTCTGCATGTTCTAATGATAACAATGAGTCAGTCTGTGTCTTGTGTAAAAGACTTAAAGGTTATAGTTGGCCAGATGAAATATCTACTATATTTATAATGAAATTATTTCAGCTGGCTAATTGTAACTTTGAAATCTTGTACATAACTTTATACAAAGTTTAGTAGAATTGTATAGTTCTTAAAAAATGTCTGTGTTTTAAAATTATGCATTTTGCTAAGTGAGTATTAGCTTTACATAAGCGATTAAATAAATATAAAGAATTTTTTAAATATTTTTAAGCAAGTATAATTTTTGTGTTACAGAAAGTTGCGATTTATTAATAATTTTTTCTACAATGAAAAAGTGAAAGTTAACAAAACTTCAAAAACCTAAATAAAAAAAGGCTAATTTATTTAACTACTTTATGAAAAAGCACAGGCATGCTGAATAAGAGACTGAGGGGTACAAATCAAACAGACTTAAATATTAAGGTGGCATGGAAATACCTTTTTTCACTATTGTAAGTTTTTATTACAGAAAAACATTTTTCATTCCCCCTATTGAATATGTATCTACTATAGATATTTTTGAATAATTATAATATGTATAAGTAATTTTTTTTGTTAGGTTGTTTATTCATTTGTAGCCCAGAGTTTAGGATGCAGATATTGCCTTTGCCCTTATGCTTAATTTATTGATATGATATATTGATATTAATAAATTTGCATGTGATGATTCTATATCTTATTTTTGCATAAAACCTTCATACTTATGAAATCCTCCTTTCATAAAAACTTCACATGTTTGAAAATGATATTACATATTTTCATATGCTGAATGCTATTAATCAGAACAATTGCAGTCTTTGCAATAACAGATGTGACTAGGGACAATGTTTTGGTGGAATAGGACACTATTGCACAGCTTTCCATGTTGTTTTTCTTTCATCGTTCCATGTAATTTTTAAATTAAATTGATTTAATAAACACCTGTGATGGTAGCACCTTTTAGTAAAATCAATTAGAATTACACCTTGATTATTCCAGAAAACTGATAACCTTACCTGTCAAAGGATACATCCTAGATTTTTAGGTGGTGGTGAACCCTGGTGTCTGCATTCTTTAGTTTGCATTTTTGGCTCTGGATCGTAGTGATGGATCTAGGAATCATTCCAATTGCTCAAGAACATTTCAGTTATTTTGTCCATATTGTATTAAAAGGCACTTACAAATGAGACTACTTGCTTGCATGTGTATGTTTGTATTCATGGTACCATCTACTGTTAATTTTTTCTTTCAAACCAAGTTGTATATAATAATATTACGTACCATATGGAAAGATAAGCCTGTATCTTCTATAATTTACCTGATAATCACGCTTTGATCTTGCATTATTATTCTAAATGATAAACACCTGCTAAATATAGGAAATTACAAAAAATAAAATACATTACAATATAAATATTACATAAAATACAATAATTAATATTTAAGAGAGCACAAAATTATACAAAAAATATCACAGGTTGAATAGTGTTGGTGATAATTGGATAACAACCTGTTGATTATATCTCTTCAGTTCTAACATGAAAAGATTGTGTTCATTTAGTTTGTCATGATGGAATTTGAAATTGAACAAAGTTAAATACATTGCTACAATAATGAATCTTTTCATTAATTTGTACAGAAAGGTAAATTGTACCTCTACACCTACATTCTAGAGGTTTGATTCTATAAAGAAGCAATCTGGTTTCATGTGATGTCTTGGTAAGGGAAATGCAATATGAAAAATCTGGTGTGAGACAACACCCCTTACTCTTATGCACATAGATAGATATGCAAATAGTGTCCACAAATGATTAAATTCTTATTTGCATTTATTTTGCAAATGATAATAGTTGTAACTGTTGTCCATCCAAGTTATTGGACGACAGGCTAAAGGCTGCTTAACTCCAGAAATTTTCTCTCATAACTTGCTTCAATGCATTTTTTCAGAAAAATCGATAAGTTCACCTAAAAGGTAATTAAAGGCATACTAACTACAGCAAGTTAAAAAATATGTTATAACTGTTTTTGAGAAAATTGCAAAAAAACTTAAAAATTGCAAGAATAAAGTGGCACTTCAACTCATTCAATTTTAACTAAATTCTTGATATCTCATGTGCGGAAGATAAAAAACTTAAATATAAAATATGATGTTTAGTTTTTGAGATATGTTGTTCACAATTAATACTTTAAGTACTTCGGTTACTCGATTTTTGAAAATTTATTAGAGAAACTGTTTAGTTCATATGAAATGGAATGAAGTAGCAAAGAAATATACTAAGTTTTAAAAATATCGTTAGAGCTGATTTCAAGAAAATCGCGAAAAACAAAAATTTGGAAAATATTTAAAAATGACAAAAATAAACCGGAACTTCCGGTTATTAGATTTTAACCAAATGCTTGATTTGGCATACAAAGGCAGTTATGACAACAAATATAAATTTTCATTCAACTAGGACTTTTAGTTTCATAGTTATTTTATTTAGAGTTAATTTTGAGCTCATTTAAAGCAAAAATAATTTATAGATTTAAATAAAAAGTTATTAAGTATGTACACAAATCATTAAAATATTAATTTATTTTTATTTTG
>JAHWXV010121139.1:0-18169 GCA_024586415.1 Phrixothrix hirtus
CACACACACACACACACACACACACACACACACACACACACACACACACACACACACACACACACAGAGAGAGAGAGAGACACACACACACACACACACAGACAGACCAATTTTTAAAAACATGTTTTTCGTACTCAAGGAGCCCCAAAACGTGTATTTCCACTAAAATTTCGACATCGAAAATTTTGGACGAAAACAATACTTTCTCCATTTTATATTTCATATAGGTATGAGAAAGTAAAAATGGCGTACATCAAATGCCGCATTTCAACAACTCGGATTATCGGGTGTACTATAATGTTATGGGTAGATTGTCGTATTCTTAACCAAGCGGCATGATGTTCAAATGTTATTCATGGATACATTTTATTTAATTTTTAAATTAATTTCTTTTAAATACGAATACTTTATTACCCTTAGGACACCCATCCTTCATATTTATTAATAATCAACTGGGAAGATAATAAAAGGATACCTAACAAATATCATTGAATTTCCTATATTTACCTTTACAAATCACCATCCTGTATATAAAATGATTTAAATATATACCATAAATACTATGTTTTAATATTGTTATTTCTGATGGGGATGTATTCTGCAGCAATCCACTTGAATCGTGTCAGCTTTTTTAGAATTTTGACGCACATCTTTACTTTAAGACTTTATTGGGTATATATTTCAATTATTTTATAATCAAAAATGGCGATGAAAAAAATACACGTTGAATATATGAATTATATACTTCTTTGTAAAACGCAATAGTGAGCTGAAATGAACTCGTATGAGTTTGTGCGAACTGTTTGTTAAAATTTTATTAGCTGAAATGGATTTCTAAAGGTCATGTTGTAATAAGAAGCTATTACAGTTTTAAATAATAAAATTATTCAATCAGACAATTACAGTCAAAATTAAAATTAGTCCTTGTTAGAAAAAGAAAGCTGATTTTATTAATATACCATAGAAGGTGTGAGCCATAATTTTATCAAGAAAATAAAATTGTTTTATCCATTTTCTTTATTAAATATATGCAGGACCGGTCTCAAAATTTATACAACCGTCCCTTAAAGGGAAAATTCATTAAGGAACAAAAAACATTCGTTATTGTTTGATGACGAAACCCTTTTAAGCGTCAAGTGCATTGATCGAAAACATCTATGGTTAAATTTATCCTTCTATTAGTATTGTAATCCTTTTCAATATGGTGCTATTTAAGACAATTAACAAGTAGATACATTTATTGAAAATGGAAAAACCGGCCCTTACTAATTTATTATACATATCCGTAAAAATATTTTTAAATACCAATGTAAAAATGCGAAATGAGACATTTCACCGTCGCCATTTCATCATCAACATTTCGCCGTCGCCGTTCTTTTTGCAGTCTCTTTATATTTGTTTAATTGTGCAATGCATCTTAAGAGATTATAAATAATAGGAACCTCGCCTTGTAAGTATTAAAAATAAAATAGGCGACGGTAAACAGTCATTATAAAGTGATGACGGCAAAGTTTCTTAAACCAGAATGAATTACAGTTTACCCAGTACAGGATGGTCCAAAAAGAAGTCTGTTTAAAACATCAGTTATTTGGAGACCTCTGATTATGTATGAGTACATATCTGGCAATTCTTATATGTGTACGTATCACGGTTCTTGAAAATATAGAAAGTGCATTAAAATCCCACGGTAGTTTCGCTCGCACTTGTCTGATGGCGCGTAGGCGACGGAAGCAGACACGTAGTGCCTCTTCTTTTTCCTGCCCGTTCATTTGTTACTGTTACTGATCCTTAGGCCCCTCACTCTTTGAGTGGGTGGGTCGGGAACATTAACATGAACGACATCCAAACGTTCTACCCGACTTTTTCGAGCAAATCGAAGTCAGAAAGCCTAAAGCCTCCCACTCTAACAAGTACAAGTTCAATGGAGGTCTATGACGACACATCAAGAAGAGAAGCAATTGAGAAGAACCTGGAGAAGATCAACGAATATAAAGCAATAATAGGAAAAGGTGACGCAGCCATAAGAAAACTTACAGAAGAGCTGACCATATATGAAAATCTACGTAGGTAAAGTGGAAAAGAAGATGGATCGGAAGAAGCCAACGAGGAACCCTTCCAAGTTAAAGTCAAGAAAAAGAAAGGAAAGGAAAGTAGACAACTAATACAGAAATAACAGAAGACCCCATGCAAGCGATGGAGGAAGATGACACGAGCAACACAAGCGGGAACGCTCAACTCCAACTGCCAAAACAGATCAAAAGCCCACATCAGAAGCAGGAAAAGGAAAAAAACAAACAAAACTAGCGGAAGTTCCAAACAAAGAGTCGGAAAACAGAAGAAAGCAGCCCATCTAGAAACGACTACTACCAATAGTTCTCCTAAACAGAGCTAATTACCTAGAGGTAAAAGCAGCTGCCGAAGCAATCAAAATTATTTTCAGAGAAGCACAAAACGCAAAGCAACGAAGCATTTAAAATGCTACTTAGAATCTTGAAGCAGAGGAATATCGCATGCCACTACTTCCAACTTCAAGAAGAAAGACAAATTAGAACTGTTATAAGAGGACTCCTACCTCAATCCCGCTTGACGAGGTAGAAGAAGACCTTATCATACAGGGATACCAATTCGGCACGATTCTAAGATTGAAAAGAAGAAAGAAAGAACTACCACTGATTCCGATAATCAACAACTGTGAAGAAGGTAAACCGAAAATCTCCAGGATAAAACAAATCCTGCAGATCAGGATTAGCACTGAAGAAAAGAGAAAACCTAAGTGCCCGGGCAATGCTATCACTGCCAGGCTTTTGGGCACGTGTCGTATAGGTGTTCAGCCCCATACAAATGCATGCTTTGCGCGGGGACGCACCCAATATCCAGATGTGAACGTCCATCGAACTCCAACACAAAATGCAGCAATTGCTCCGGTGATCATCCGGTATCCGCTATATCATGCCCAGAAAACCCAGCCAATCCAAGCAGAAGGACAAACGATCAGAAGGGCCAACGGTTCAGCGATTCAATCCGAAAGGAAGAGATCTCATACGCATCGACCACAAAAAATGAAAAGGACAAACCAAGTGAAAGGAACCCAAACGAATTAGAAGAAGTGATAGAAAAGGTATTAAAAAAATACTACCAGGCAATACAGAAGTACCGTACAAATTTAGATTATGGCGCAGAGCCGCCTAAGGGCCACCCTCCACTTCCTTTAAGTGGAGGGTGCTAATTACGAACCATTGTATAGGACCACCTCGGTCCTCAACAACGGAATGATAGGAAGTCAAAAAAAACGGCAGTTTCCTGAAATAAATAATTTTGTTTTGCGTTTTATAGTTTTATATTTATTTAATTAATATCTTTTCTAGTTTTGGAAATATATTTTATAAATAATACTTTAGGTTCCTATAAAATCAACAATCATTTTATAAAATTTTCCTTGAATGATTGACAATGACATCATAAGTATATAACATCAACACAATTGAATCAACGAAACCATAAACCAATATGTCTGTAACTGGTTGCTCATTTCACTAAGCGAAAAATATTACAACTTGCATCTATAAGTATTTGTTCAAAAACTTCATTTCATTTAAAAACGTTGAAATTGAAATGGTTATCGTGTAACATAAAAATGTAATTATCGTCTAAGTTGTTGCAAAAATAAGGATTTGCAAAAAAATATACTACGCTTCACTAAAATAATATAATCTCGATTATCCGTTCAAGGAACCGTCTGATTAGGTAACATTTTTTGTAGCAGAGACTTCGGGTTGCGGAAATTCTCTTAGCCCTCTTGCTTTCTACTGTTATTCTGCTGAACCCGGAGGAGTTTTAACCGCCAGTAGAGATTTTTAACGTGCCAAACATTGCATTGACATGGAACCTAGATTTTACTTTTTTAGCTGTTAAAAAAATTTTATAAAATTCGCCCGGGTTTGAACCCGTATCTCGTGGGCGTAGACGTAAACATGCTAACCACTACACTAAACGAGGATGGTTATTTGGAAGTACAAATATTATACTTAATTTGAGAAAATGTTTCGAGAAGTGGGATCAAATTATAACCTCCTACCTTCCTCTTGTTACAACTGTCACATTTTGTACAGATCTTCAGGTAATTAATAGTAGTGTTCAATCTAAATACCAAAATTTTTAACTGTTAAAATCGCGCCTATTTGCGCGATTAGATATGTATCATACATATGTAACATATCCAACATAAAAATTAAGGAAAGGTGTTGTGTATTAATTAAATTAATTAAAACGCGGTTCAAAATACCTAATTGCAGTACAGATTCACGCCTTAGGTGTGAATCTGTTGGAATGACAGCTGTGCTGACGGTCCATAAAGATGGTACACATCTTATAAATCCTATACATAGTGGCACATTTGAAGGAAATTTTTCAGAGGAGCCGGAGATTAGGGCAGTGGTGTAATGGTTAACACGCCAGACTACAAATCTGGAAGCCCGGGTTCGATCCCCGGTCTCCTCTGCAAATTTTTCTAAAATTGTGTCCATTCCTTCTTGAATACTCTCATCCTCTATCCAACATATGTTTATTTCAGTCTACGGATATGTTAACGTGTAAGCAATATTCTTTTCTATTGATAAACTGAAATTTGAAACCATTAATTATAAGAATGCCTATCTGGGCAGCTACATGGTAAAGGATTGTAGAAGAAATTTTATTTACGGCAATCTTTACCGAACCATTAATCTTATAAACCTAAGTTAGTATGGAAAAAATCTATTTAAAGAGTTACTTCCATAAGGGTAAATGATTTATTGCTATATATTGCAACAGGACTTATCTATTTTTAATGGTTACAGATGATCATATTAGCTTTTTTTTGGGTTTGTTATATTTAATGTGCAAAATGTATATAAATACGTATTGCAACAAAAGATGACAGTTTAGAATAGAGAAAAATATAATTGCAAGCTAATTGGTTTAGATCACGAATAGAGGCACGTGAAATTTTTGGCCCCTTTTAAAATAACTTTCAAGTGTTCAGCGTTTTGCATCCTAAAACTTTTCTACTGCTGTTGTTTTCAATATCATGTTGCTGAAATGCACTCCAATACCCTAAAACGAAAAACTGAGCGTGAGCGTGCTGCGTGCATTCTTTTAGGTATTACAACATTTATTAAATTGATACTTTTCGGAATTTATCTTGGAATAAAAAAATTGTTATCTCTAATTATTCAGTCTATTTGTTAATGCTCGCTAAAGTGGCAGTGTCATCTAGGTACCTTAAGTACCATATACAATTATGATATTACGTCAACCATTTTTTTACTCATCTATTAATACAAGTATAAACTAACATTTATATTCACAAAAAATTTGAAACTACGTCAAATATTACTTCAAAAACAACGATTTAAATAAAATCAAAATAAAATTAACTACAGGAATACAGTTTCAATTAAAATAGCTAAAAATTATTCATAACGAAGATAAAACAAAGCCAACTTTAGAATTTTGTTTACCTATGTTATTTTAAAAAACCACCTTCATTAAGAAGAGATTTTTGCCATCACTAATACTAATCAAAAGGAAACGTTAAATTTTGTGGAAGTGATACAAAGATTTCTTGCAAAAGCACCTAAATTCGATGCAACTGCAATCTAAACTTCACGGAATTAGGCCTCTTATTATATGCGCCGTTTAAAGAAGGATATTTTATTCTAGGCACTGACCCGGTAACATTTTTATTCTCTCCAGACAATCGTTATAATTTTATGAAACGAACCAAATTAGTTCCCAAATGTTTAATGTCACCTGTTATTTGTTTTCCGCTTCAATTTTTGATATACAGGTACCGTGGCCAGACAAACATTTTGAATAACAAAAATTTTGCTTATAAAATCAAATAATATTCAGACGCATTGATGTATTTATAGCTTATTTTAGAAATCTTTTACAAAATTAAGAACCCCAAAATTGCATTTCTTTGCACTGATATTTCTATATTAATGTACAGCTTGACTCACAAGCATGTAATCAAAGTGCGGTAAATAACGATAAACATAATTCCTATTTTAAATTTTTCATTAAGAATAATTTTGGAGACAATTAGGGGAAAAGTTAGTCACATATTTTTAAGATCGAAAAGTATTTCCAACTCAGCAAGGTTGTAAAAACAAACAATGCAATTCGATACTTCAGTTATTATAAGTTCCTGGTTTTTGCCACACGATAACGTTGACGTGGATCGTGGTTATTAATTATTAATTAAGCTTTTGATCGCGTTATGACACTACATTGTCCGTTGTAATATTATACTGTAAATAGTATCTGGTTCTGAATTCTTTTCAACAAAAATGAGATCTTGTAGCGCATTTGTTGTAATGTGCGTACAGTGTATTATCACCTCGTTTACGACTGTTGTAACAAATAGGAATATGTTGAAAGTTGGAACTCAAATTTTCAATGGATGTATCTATTTTGGGAGTTTTTAAAACTATATAAAAGATTTTGGGCAAGATTTCTGTAGGTCTGTCTGTGTGTGCATGTATGTGTCAATGTGTACCACTGAAGATATTGAGATAGCCAAACCAAAATATTTGATTAAATATGGTACCATTAAGAAATGTGTTGAATTTCGTTAAAATCAACAAACAAATGACTAGTTTATTAACGCCAAAAATTTTGAAAACTAGCCAGGTATTTTTGTTTTTCTTTCACACATTTTGTAAATCTTTAATATGTAAATCGCATTTCAGAAATCAGAAATGTATAGTATTTTAAACCAGAAATTATTTTTCGCATCTTTTTCGTTTCAATTATTGCGTTTCTAGAACTGAAACTTTTACAGGGTGTCACAAAAATAAAACGCATTATGAAAACTGTAAACAGTTTATTAACTGTACAACAAAATTTTCTTATATTCTTTTTTTCTAAAATACACGGTTTAAGAGATATTATTAATTACTGTAGGCTTATCACGGTAATGTTGATTTGCCATTAGATGAATAATCCTTGTTGATATTGTTGCACTATATGATAAGCTTTAGTCTATTTCAAACATTTGTGCTTATAAAATGCGTTATTAAAATTGTTAAAAACGTTTACATTACGAGAATAAAGTGATATGATCTTAATGTATGTAGCGTGTAATTATGATTTGTTGAACAAAACAGTTATGTGCAAAACAGTTTCCTTTAGATTCTTTATGGGGTTACATATTGTGTGTCAATTTAGTCGAAAATTAAGACGATTTAAGATAATCAACTTTCCCTGTGCGAATGAATTTCGCAGAGAACGGAGTGTTTATTAAGAGTTCTGAGTAATTTTCTGCGTCAATTGGAGGTTGAAATATTGAACTACTGTAAACTACAAGTGAATTTGAATTCCCATTGAGGTAGGTAGTTTTATAAATTATTACTATAAAAGGTTAGCAAGACAATAAATTCAAGCGTGTGTATAGTAATAAATATTGTTTTGTTAAAATGCAATTTTTAAATACTCGTCAAATTCATTTACAATATTAGACGAAATAGATTCCAAGTTTTTTAGACAATTAAAATTAAATATTTGGAGACTAATTAGATATTTTGAAAATATTTATAGTTTAAAATTTAAAACAATAATCTGGTAATTTTATTCTATGAAACTACATTGAGCGCAAAATAAAAAATGATTTCTCTCAGGTCAAATACTGCTTAATAAAAGAAACGCATACTATAAACACGTATTATAATATAATACGTGTTTATAGTACATATTATGTATAAAGGTCAATGCTTAGTTGAACTTGCTTTCAATTCCGTAATTGAAGACCGTAATATGCTAGAATTAAACAAATAAAATCATGAAAAGTTTTTTATTACTTAGAACATTTATTTTGCTAAATTTGAGCTTTATATAGCATAGTTAATCGGAGAAAGGAAGCTCCTCATATTTGAGACACCCTGTATATCTGTTAGGTACCGTATGTGTATTAGGCAGATTTTTTTCAAGACGATCTGTGAAGCTGTTTTGAAGGGAGAATTTATGTATCAACAAAAACCGGCTTTTTAAAGTTTTAGAAAATCGATATGGTCGTTTTCTATTTTTTAAAGAATAAAAGAAGAAAAATTGTGTCGGAAAAGTACTGCAATGCCACGCGTCGGATATTTTATATGCGGAATCGCAAAGTTGTGAGCGCCAGTTCAGTAATTGCCGCTACTAGTTCAGATCTGTAGTCCGAAGTAAATTTAAGAACGGGCAGACCTTATTATTGTTCGGGAAACATTTTTATAAGCGCATCAACTAGTATGCATGCACGTGATTTCCTAAAATTAATTCAGAGAAACTTTCCCTGACTACGTCTCTTCGCTAGAAGATCAAAGAAATAACATTAAATGAACAAAAATGTTTATAAAACAAATATGCAACTTCATTTTTGTTATTAAAAACTAAATAAACGCGAATTTTTTAATAAACAGTCAGCAATTTGAAATATTTCATAATAAGTTACCTCACTTGGGTATGGGAGTGATTTATGATTATACACGCTCGGCTATAAATCTAGACTGCCTATCGTAATCAATGTTATAAAATGTGACTTTTTCTTCAAGATTTTTCAAATTTAAAGTATAATAAATTATTACATACTTTTCTGAAAGCGTTTGTTAAAATTTTGCGAAATTTCAACTTGATTTAATCAAAGACTGTATTAAGGTGCTTATTTTTCCGTAAACAATGTGCGGTCTGAATTTAATCAGATGTTTATGAGATACTAGAGAAGTCTGAAAGTTAAGTATTTCGGCTGTGACCTGGGGTGTATAGTCTGAGGTAAGTTTTTAAATGTCTGATACATGCAAATAATCGACCATGTATAAAATATGTATTTTAATGACGTTTATCACAAGTTATTTAGCAAGAATAATTAATTGAGCCAAAAGGAATGACAGTTTTATACATTAAACACAATGTCAAATTATTTCAATAAATACAAATGTGCCGATGACATCTCTAGTGCCATCTTTTATCCTAATTCTAGGGAGTTATTTTGTTTAGACAATATATGCAACAATAATTTTACTAAGCTTCACTCATCACTGTTCAGTGCACAATCGATCTGTGCGTGCAAGATCTGAATGGTCACAATGTAGAGTTTGCGCAAAATCTCATGGTGCACCTTTCAGAAACTTTTGAAATCTCAACAGCTTTTATTAGTAAATAAGTTGATCGGTGGAATCCATATCTTTAGCCTGAAATTGTGTCTACTCGCGTTGATTTGAGCATCTCGATGTGCATTTCACCGCCAATGAGATTTTGTATGAATTTTACCCGCACTATCTTTTCGACATGAACAAAGCATAAGTATTTAGGGCCTCTTCCTACGGCGAGCGAGATGCTTTTAAGCAAAACTCGTTTTGAAAATTCTTCCAGTCACGCTAATCATGTGATAGCGAGGTTAGGCGCATGACTGGAGCGCAATGGTCAGCGAATTTTCTCCGAAATTTACGCAAGTTTCTAACCGGCACTTTAAAAAGTGTGTGCTAAATTAGCCCCGAAAAGAGGTAATTTTTTGACGGCGGTGTCCCTAAAGTCTTGCTTTCGAAAAAAGGCGCGACTTGTGTAGTTGTTGCAATAACTGAAGAAATTTTGACAACTTTTTGTAAAGGTTTGAGGAAACCGTTGTCAAAATAATGGGCCGAAACTCTTTCCCAAATCGAACAAATTGGTTACGGTATTTCTAAACCATTTAGTGTTTCAACTTTATCGACCTTCAGGCAATAGTTCGAGTCACTTGATAAGAATATCTAGCACAACTGTAATCACAGTATTGACTCTGCTGGCGAATTCTGAACTTATGTGCGGATTTGCGTCGAATCACAACTTCTAAATCCAAGTACCGATATCGTAAAATACAGTATATTGGGAAATTACTGTGTACAAAGTAGGTACATTTGATTTGCTAGCACGTAACTAATTTTTTTCCGATCCATTTTGATAAAATACGATTCATATTGGGACTTAGCTTTTTTTATGTAGAATTCCATCCTTTAATTATAATTGGTGGAAATTTTATACTTGGATGTATTAAAACAAAATAATATTTGTTGGCTTGGATTAAAAAAAACAGTTTTAATACATTTGTTGTAAATTTTAAGTCTAAGTTGTAATGCGTTAGGGCACCTATGGCTGTATTTCGTTGGCAAACTTTTCATGGTGCTGCTTTCTCAGCTAAAAATGCGTTCGGTGCCAATGTTATTGATTAAAGGTAATGGTTATATACGCACTATGTAACTTCTATCGCTCTAAAAATTGCAATTAATTAATCTCGAGTTACATTGGATCAATGTGCTAGCTTTAGAAGCATGTTTTTCTTTATTTGAAAATTAAAAATCTGCAGATTTGTTGCTAACAAGTGCAATTTTATTACGTCTCAAATAATTTAATTATTAGGTTTCTTTCTTTATTTTGTTTTTTCAAATGGGTTTTGACCACAATCTTTTTGAACACTGCATCCGTACTGACATCTAGAGCCCTACAATATGAATTAAGTATAAAATTGTAAAGACCGAAGAAACTTCTATAAAGGTGCGAATTACAAAAATTCGAGCACTTGGGAAAATATAATAAAATGTTTTTTCACCATAAAACTTTGTCAATTTAAAACCGCCAAGTGTCGTTCTTGTTAGAAATCATTAGTATGGAAAATTATAAATCTGTCAAAATTGTTCCATACTAACAATTTTAACGATAAAGAAACCGCCAAGTGTCATTCTTGTTAGAAACCATCAGTATGGAAAGTTTTAAAACTGTCAAAAGTGTTCCATACTGACAATTTTTAACGATAATGAAACGTAGGATCCCCTGACGACAAAGTTGACGTATATCGACATAACGTAGGTCGAATGTGCTTGAATTTTTGTAATTCGCACCTTTATAGAAGTTTTTCCATTATCTTTTTGGCTATTTAATTCTGAAATAGTAAATTCATGTGCATCCATGCTCTAAATTGAGAATGATGAATAAAGGTGATGGATTGGTTTGTGCTCAAACCCTTTTATTCGCAATAAAATTATAGATGTAAAGTTATTTGAATTATTGTTAATTCAGAAAATATAGCATATTTCGGGGTCTTGTTTGATCCCATCATCGGATATAAAATAAAATTTTTAAAGACATGAATTAATTAAAATCAGGATATGTAAAGAATTTTTGACTTGTTGAAATAATAATTAAATAAATTTAGTAAGTTTTTAGAAATGTAATAATAACTTTTATAATTTGAACTGATTAAAATTTGAATAAATGAAAGTAATTATATATATATATATATATAACAACTAAGACGGGGACTAGACATGTAGGTACCTACCTATTATGTTTTTGGAATCGCCTACAGTTATTTTAACTTACTATCGAGTTTCAGCATGGAAATTTAACTAAATTTTGGTAACAATGCATTCAATACTTATAGGTACTGGTATGTAATTACCGTTTAAATTTTCTACATCAGCTGCGTCGATTCAACAATTAAGCGTAATGTTGTCTTAATTAATAGGTATTACATTAATGTATTTTTATACAGTAGTAACCTTTCCTTGTAAACAGAATTTCAAGCCATAGTGTTTTATGTGGTATTTAATCGATATTTTGTTATAATGTTGAAATCAATTAAAGAACGCTTTTGGTGTCAACGGTGTTTTTATCGACGATTTATTAACAGTTTTGCTGATGAATTCCTTGCCTTGTTTGTCGCTATTTGTCAATTTTGTGCAACATACATTCTATGACAAAATTTGTGATGTATTTGTTTCACATAATTGCTTATTAACATAGCCTTTTCAGTGTTTATTTAATCTTATAGCCTTTGTGTTGTTCTTTTATGGTGTTTATAAAATACTGTAATTGTAACAGACTCAAAATCATTGCCGATTGTAATATTTCATGTTTTTAACTTATAAATGCGCTGTTGGTAAAAAAAATAATTTGTATAGCTAGAATTCTTGTTAATATTTTTCAGTCCTTAGTTTTAAGTAAATTTGATACTGTTTTGATGGTAAGTATTAACCGATCTATTTTTCCGAACCGTTAGATTCGTTCAAATTTAAATAGTGCGGTTTCTCCAGGCCTGGAGAAGCTCTGTCCGGAACTATTTTCCGTTAAAAAATCACATAAGCAGTAAATTATAACATCTTCATCCTTTGTTTTTCTAAGTGGCGTTTATTTCAAAAACGTTCCAAATGAGCTCGGTTATAACGAAAATTTGCTTTTAGAAAGCATTTATCAAAAAATTTGACTAATCGTGAAAAACCATTATCGGTAAACTTTCAAAATCTTTCTGGCGCAACGGTTTCAATATTCAAATTTGTTTACTTAGGTCCAATCTTTGTATTTCTATTTACATACAGATTTTTTGACAAATTTATTTGTGCAATATCAGGAAAAAACATTTTCCTGTTATTTTTAACACATTGCTTTAATGGAGACAGTCGTTTTGGAATTTTCTGGCAGATTTAAATTACTGTAATTTTTTGTCAATTTACAACATTGCTCAGATGATACATGTAACAGATATAATGGGCATGTGTAGTCCTGGAGTAGTTAACCTAAATCTGATTGCAGCTAATTTTAACATTTGCAAAAATGTGACGGTTATTTTTATTACACTCAATATTGATAATATGGGAAAGCAACCCTAATCAATTTTTCATAATTATTTGTGTTTAACCAAAAAAAATTTGTCTGTACCAATTCTTAGGATGCACTGTATTTATATTTTGTTTTTTTTATAAAAATACAACTGTTATTCACTAGTTAGCACCTTTATCTATCGACGTCTAATAAGTTTGCCCTTTTGATTTTATTTTATTATACCACTAAAGGTCATTAATTAATAAAAATAATAATTTCTAAATCAATAAATATTGCGTGTCAATAAATAAGAAAGAAAATATATTAACGTTACGAAATTTTCCTTAATTTATGTCTCAAGGTAAATCTTAATGGTGTGTTAAACAATAAGTATCTACACTTACCTACCTATAAAATATAAAATAGGTTTTAATATGAAGGGTTTATTCCAAACAAACTGTTGCCACTGCAAGTTTGAACTAAATAGAAAATTCTGTTGCTTTAAAAGACACAAATATGTTCAAATTTGACAGAATTTGATTTTTAAAGGATACTACGCGCGGGGAAAAATTTTAATAATTACCCGGTATAGATTATATTATAATTAATTTTTGATTAAAAAATGCGAAACTGGAATCTACCTGCTGTGTATACCAAGCTACAACGTATTTTTGAATCATAAAGTGCCTAAAATTTAATTTTCATCAATTAGTTATAATTTATTTGAAAACTACGTTTTAATAATTTAGACAAATAGATACAATTTCCTAAATGAATTGCAATTTTAAAATTGCTAAATAAAAGAAATTTAATAGGAACTATAAGTGGCTGTACTTTTTAATAAACTGAATTTTAAAAATAAACCACCTACCTGAAAGCCTTTCCTTAACGACTTGTGAAGCAAATGCAGCCGCCGCCGCCGATCTTTGTAAAACAGGATCAAGTCCAAGCGCCCAAGGGTTAAAAACAGTTCCAGGACTCGCAGGGCCTCCTATAGGTCGATGAGCGGGCACTCTTAAAACACCTTGTCCATAATATCCCGAAGGAATAAAAGCTCCAATTGCACTTCTATGCTGATGTATTCCGTGTGGATGATAAGTTAAATGATTAGGAATTTCCGGGCTTTCCGGTTCCGACTTATCTTCTAAATGTTTTCCTAATAAATTAGAAATACTGAATGGCAACGTCGTGCTAGTTGAAGAATGTGAATTCGGGGCGGTTTCCGGACTTGAACAATGACTTCTTGAGCTCCTAGGTTCACTATCACTATTTGATAATCGACTGTCAGTATCTAATACGTTAATTTCATGATCGTCCTCTGTTAACTCGTGATCCGACATTTTTAATTGTTTAGTTCCTTAAAATTTGTTATACACAATTTAAGAAACGCATATTACAATTAAGTGAGTAAATTAATTTACACTTGATTAGCGTAATAATCTCTTTAGTGTACGCGATTATATCAAAGTGTAACAACCGGATTGAATCTAAACCACCCTACACGAATGTCACCGAAACACTAGTTCCCAACTTTTGGTTGCCATAGCATCGAGAACAAACTTAAAAGAAGACCAATCATTGGTTAGGCTGTCAAGAAACGCTCCTCCCTATACATTCCCCATTGGATTAAACAGATTCCAACTAAATTGAATATCTTTCTGTTAACTTTTTTTTGGATCAGGAAAGTGGTTTGCTTTACATTCATCTAGATTTTCCCTTCACCGTGTTTAAAATTCTTTCTAAATTAAAGATCTTAAATTCTGTTGATTACTTTTACCTACTTACTTTTTGTGTTTACCTGTAATTCCTGGTAATCTTATTAGATAGGTATATGTTACTCACATCTGCAATTATAATCGAAACGTATCCCTAGAGGCGTTTAAATGTAATTACAATGCACTGAAAGTAACCAAAAATATGAAAAATAAAATTTAAGTGTTTCACACACTATTTATTTTAATTGTTTAATGATTATTGGAATTTGAAAACAATTCTGTCGTAATTTTAAATGCATATAATCATACAAAAGCATTATTTGCTTAGATTCTCTCTATCAATATTAAATGTCAAATAAAAGTTTTAAAAATACAGGAACATACTTTTTACAGTTTTAAATATTTTACGTCGTCCTGTTTTTAATGTCATTTTTCATTTGAAGCCGTGTCAGTTTAATTGGATTTGAAATGGTAAAAATGTGAAATCCTAATGTAACGTTTTAAAGCCAATAATAGGTAATGTGTAACTAGGGCCCTCCCCTGCTCTGATGTTCATTAATTATTTTACACGATTTATGCGAGTTTATTCCTTTCAATGCAATTCTTCCTTAGCGAGCCATAATTATATAAGTTTATAATTAATTTCTTTCGTTTTTAAATCTTCATTATAGTCGCCTTTTAATTTTAAAAAAATGAACGAATTTTAATTTTCACAACATTGATATGTTATACATTTATTTGATTTTCATTATGACTAGAATAATACTATTTAAATTGTCATTTTGTTTTTTCACTTTCTCTACGTACTGCAGGCAAATAAAGATGGCGCTAAGCATTTTGTGTAAAAAGTTGCTAGTCTAATCTATTCAGTATTTAAATATTTGTGTTTAATACTTAAGAAGATTTTTCTCACACCAAACTGTTTTTTTAGTGCCGCATACCTACTTACAAACCTAATTAAAATAAATTCCTAAAGGAAATTGACTGGGATTAATATGCTACAGTTAATTTTGACAGTTGAAATTCACCGTATATAACTTTTTGCAAAGCAAAAAATTATTTAATTACCTAATTTGTTTATTTGGTATTTCCTATTGAGTAATATATTACCCAAATGAGATAATACATACGCAGCAAGATCTGAGATTAATATCCCTCAACCGGTTCATAGAAATTTAGTTTTCAGTCTCTTCGCTTAGCTTAATGAAATCTTACCTTCTAAATAACATTAACTGTAGATAGTACTATGGGCTCTGTTCGCGTAAGTTTGTAGCAATTCCCGGTGTTTCCCAAGGTTCGAATGTCGGGTCACTTTTGTTTAATCTATACTGAGACCAACTTCTACTAAACAGGATGTTAATATTTTCCATTGTATATATAGAGTCTTCTCAAGGTTTCGATAGTCTACAAGATGTTGCCGGGACTTAAATATATCATGTCTGTAGTAGTTGTACACGAAAAATCAATCATATGGCTGTCAACTACCATATCACAAATACACAGCTTCAAAAAATTAAACACCTTAAAGACCTTGGCGTTTGGTTTGAATCAAAGGTCTCATTTTAGAGACACGCAAGCTTTTGCTCAGCTTCGCGCATGTTGAACTGTATTATGAGAACATCTAAATCGTTTAGCGATACTTCTATGCTAATTACTTTATGTTATGACTTTGTTCAAAGTCGCCCTTTATTGTATAGTATGTGAGCAACTAGCCATTGAGTTTAAACAAAATTTGTAAAATGCCTTACAGTTAAGAATACGAGCACTTTCCCAACCATAAATGTAGATTGTCTGCTCTTAGAGCAACACAATTTAAACTTATTGCAGAAAAGGAGGGAAAACACAGTGCTGAATTTATTTTCAACTTTATCAATTGCAAACACGTCTCGCCCAAATTATTAAATATAAATCAACAGTTGATCTAATTGCCCATTTAGATTAATTCCCCCCAGAACTAATTGATCTAACACTAAATGCTAATCGACTCGATCAAGACGTATTCTACACGAATCGGTAAAGCTGTTATTATAATATCAACACTTTTGAGCTTTGTACCTATTTTAATATGTTTCCTATATCTTGTATTATTCTGTTAGACAAGTAAATATTACTAAAACTTGAAATGATTACAATTTCTTAAAAACCTAATAATACCTACACTTTACCAAAGCATTAAAAACTAAAATAATAAGTCAAAAATGAATTATTGCAACAATCATATTAAGATCATTCTTATCACGCCCATAACATTTACATTTTGTACAACTTTCTGCATCGTTCGAATCATTGTAGAGAAGATCAGTAGCCCAGAGCTTCTTGATATTAATCCAAATTTTCTCTCCGAAAATGGCATTGCTTATTGTGTCCAATTTTATGGAAACTCCATTTTAAAGCGCGCCATGATGTTACAGACTGGATGGTTGAATCCCACGTGAATATTGCAGTTTTCCAAAACAATTTGCGCCGATTTATAAAACAAAACATCCATTGGCTTTAGAAATGTGTTGGATAACTTGGAAAAATACGTCAAAATAATATAATTTTTTACTGCAAAATCGAGCACGTGAACATCATAACAATGGGACTGGAAGCATGCAAAATACCCCTCGGTTCTTTGTCCTTAGTAAAGCTGTGCAAAAATGTTAGTGCCTGCTTAGGCTGACCTTAGGCTCACCCAAAGACTTCACTCACTTGTTCAAGAAACACCAAATTATAGAGTTTCTATGGCAAAAAAAATATTTTTAGGGGAACTTACCTATGTTAAACACTTGCGATTCCAATTGGACCCCCATATCATGTACAGAGGTTCAAGGTATAAAGCATATGTGTTGTTTAATAACATCACATTACACATCTATGATGCATCGACGTTTGATTGCAAGACATATAAATAACATATTTCCTAGAAAAGAAAAATTTGAGGCCACGTTTGGAGAAGGAGAATGAGGATAGAGCTTGGCTGAGGTTTGACTGACAGTGCATTCGTTTGGATTTCATATATGAGTTCTGTCACGGTCTCACCTTTATCCTCAATTTATTTTACTTTAATTTTAGTAAGTACATATAGTACGCCCTGTATATAAATATTTAAAATTTCGTTTTGAATGTTTCTATGGGTATACATTAGTAAATAGTTATTTTTCTTATATTAATATTCCAGGAATGAAGGTCAAGGTCAATTAATAAACCTAATCGCGGAATTTATTAAATTTAATTTGTTAACCCGATAGGTGCTGCCGCCTGGTGACAGGATTTGTGAAATTCGTTCTAAACTTTCGTCCTGTTTAAAAATACATTTTCTTATCGAACACTTGTGCTCCGATTGTTAAAATACTAACGTGCAAGATGTCGAATTATTTTTCGTTGCTGAGATGTAGAATTAAGCGTTGTTAATTTGCTTACAACGGTAAGAGCTACCTCGTCTCTTATTATCAAATGAATTAATTTGTTTTAGTCTATTTTTAGCTTGTCCTGTACCCTAATTGACGAGATATGTTTTGTTTGGTCCTCGAGCGTTACATGATGAACTAATTACCGTCGCTACTGTAAACTCAAAATACTAGCGGTGTGTTGATCTACGCAAGGAGATTAAAAAGGTCGTAGAAAATATTATTTCTGTAACACGTCGTATAAGTTGCAAGGGCGATGTTTTTAACCTGTACGATAGTGCCGAGTTCTTGCCTCCAGATATGCTCTTATCGATATGCGTCCTCAACATGTTTACTTTCATTTAATTTCTGAATTACATATAAAATTCGCATTATGAATCAATCAACGTTTGCTGCTTATTTAAACTAATTGTTATATTAAATGTGAAATAATTGCATCACTTTCCTTTGCTTGCAAAATTTAATTTCCGAATCATATTA